>JAODLI010002351.1:0-10590 GCA_027575585.1 Percopsis omiscomaycus
GCCATGTGTCCCCCAGGTAAGCGACGCACACGCACCAGGCAATCCACTTGATGTAAAAGAAAATGGGATTCATCAGACCAGGCCGCCTTCTTCTAAGGTCCAGTTCTGATGCTCGCGTGCCCATTGTAGGGGTTTTCGGCAGTGGACAGGGGTCAGCATGGGCACCCTGACAGGTCTGCGGCTACGCAGCCCCATACGCAACAAACTGTAATGCATCATCGTGCATCAATGAGCCATGGGCTATTTTGCCGCCCATGACCCTGTTGCCGGTTCACCGCTTTTCCTTCCTTGAACCACTTTTGATAGGTACTGACCACTGCAGACAGGGAACAGCCCGCAAGAGCTGCAGTTTTGGAGAAGCTCTAACCTAGTCGTCTAGCCATCACAGTTTGGCCCTTGTCAAAGTCACTCAAATCCTTACGCTTGCCCATTTTTCCTGCTTCTAGCACATCAACTTTGAGGACAAAATGTTCACTTGCTGCCTGATATATCCCACCCACTGACAGGTGCCATGGTAACAAGATAATCAGTGTTATTGACGTCACCTGTCAGTGGTCATAATGTTGTGGCCGATCGGTGTACATACATACCTTACAAACGTTAATGCATTAAACACTCAGCGGTGTCATGTTCCATTCAAACCATGCAGCTACAAACATACAAATATGTGTCTCATACACAGACACACACACAGGCCTTCCAGAGGTAACTTGATTATATTGGGAGAGGTGAAGGCAGCCAGCCAGCCAGCGAGCCATCCCAGAGAATACAAGCAAAAACTTTAATAATATTGTATCTTCTGGGTGGCTGGAAATATTGTGATCCAGTGTCCAGCTGTATTGTGTGTGTTCGTTCATGTGGGTCTCGAGACCCCTTTAAGTTTGCCTCTTTTTCATGAAAACCAAAAGAACAATGAACCCAGAAACCCACAAATGTTCTTTAACATTTATTTTAGACAAAAGGCATATTGGCTAGTATCTTCATGTGGGATTAAGTAGGGAGGCAGAGTGTTTCTGGCTCCAAAGCTGTTGGGTTTAACCGCTCACCCACCTGTGAGAACCTGTCTCGGATGATCCAGGCGCAAAGGTGAACATTAATAATGCTCAAAACAAGAATGGTAGAGGTGCCCTTGAACTCTGCATTCAATCCACAATTGTTCTACACTGAAAATAGTTTGGTTATAGTGGGGAAAACCCCTAATGGGATTGTGTATAATTGGATACATTTCAAGCAGGGGCGCTTCTTAAAAAAAAGACATGCTCGGCAAAATCCTCTCCGGGAAAAATAAGGGGTTAAAATCCCCTTGGGTGTAGAAGGTGAGACCGGTTGAGGTAAGAGTAATGACAAAGCTGGACGTTCTGGTTAATCCTGTTTCTGTATGTACTTTATTTGTTACTTTTTAACTCAATGTTGAGGTAATATCGGTAGTCATCATTATGTATTCATCTTTAATTTTATTATCAGACCCACAACAAAAACAACAAGGCACTTTTCAACAACAGACAATTTCATAATTGCAATTCATTTCTAATCGCCAGTTTGGAAAATAAGATCACCCAAGTGGCCTTATTAAGACCTCCTCTGTGTGTGTCTCTCTCTCTCTCTCTCTCTCTCTCTCCATCCCTCCATCTCTCTCCCTCTCTCTCTCTCTCGCCCATTAGACCTAACAGAGTTGCTTTTCAATGTAGCTGCACTCCCGAGTGTGTGTTAATCAAAGACTGATGGCTTAATTAGGACTTGTTAATGCTAATCACACTTAAATATTTATGAGTGGGAATTCTTTTGTTTGGACTTGACCTTTCTGTTGAGCTCATTACCACGGTAAGTATGGCTCCTGGTGTTGTGTTGGGTTGGGTTGTGTTCTTGTGTTGTTCGTCTATAGCCGCTCCACCTCCCCTGGAGCCATTACTGATTAATATGAAGCTAACGTGACACTGTGCTAAAGCGGCACGCCCTGAAACGTGGCGGGCACTCCCTCTCTACTCCTTCCCCTACAGAGCTCCAGGGGCTCACACCTTTCTCTACCCCCTCGCCCTACAACCACAAGCACAGTTGTGTTTCACACATAAATAGTGAGCGTGGGGCGGGAATTGAAGGGTTCTGTGGGTGCTACAACACAATGGAGGCGTGTACCTTTTAATATATGCGGTGAACGACATTGCCTTATCTGTGTTTGGATAGGTTTAACCTTGTGCGCGCGTGTGACAGCTTCTTATCAGTGCAGTGAGCTCATTGGGTGTCATTAACACTGTGGCTAATATTGACAGGGTCATTGTCGCTAACGGGAGCTTCTTGGCTTTTGTCTGCTCAGGGTTTTGTTTGATCATTGTGATTGGCATGGAGCGCGCGCACACACACACACACACACGCGCACACAAGCAGCTAAACTGACCATCGTAGTTGGACGTGGTTTCTCACACTCTTTCACACAGAGAGAGTTAGAGGCCAAATCTTTCACTGTCCGCTGTAGCTGGCACAGTGAATAAAGCAACGTGTCTCACCAAAGCCCTGCGGCGTGATTACAGGCGATAAATGGGCTCGCCTCCTTTTCCCGTGTTACATTATGGACTATCCTATTCCCTGTTTTTCTTCTCTGTTCACCTTCGCCGATGTGTCGATGTTTTATTGGTCAGCAATCCCGTTCTACAAGCGTTGCTTTTTCCCTTCTGCAGGACTGAATCAGCTGGAATCGCCTTTTGTGGCCACTGAAGCCTCCAGAGATTACTGTTTTCCTCACATAATGACAACTTGATTTGTGTGTTCCACCTAGTATGTACTGAAGTACATCATTTTAACACCAAACGTGAAAATGTAGTAACATCAGCACAGAGATTAGCAGGTGTACGGGCTGCTAATGTTTCAGGTAAACTCAGCTAAACTCAGCTTCTATGTTAGCCTCTGAATGTAGGTTAAAAGATAGCATTACATTTCATTAATGCAACCATCTTTGTGTGTGTGTGTCTGTGCTTGACACCTTATTGAATCAAAGTGTGCCTGAGAGAGAGAAGGAATTGAATAAACATGGTACCAGATTGCATGTGTGTGTAAAAGGGCTCTGCTTATGACAGAGAGACTGAATTATTGAATAACAACGGCAGCAGATTTGAAGATCGGCAGCCTCCGTATCAACTCCACAATCGCTAAATGTCATTCGGGATGGGATCCTAACTTCTTTACGGTACCTGCCGGTTTCACAATCACTGCCGATGAATAAAAGATCTGGGCTCTGGAGTGCCTGCATTTCACATGGAAATTAAACGGAGATGTGGGACAGTAGAAACGCTCGCGAAATTGGAGAAATGGGAGTTTGGGGTGACGTAACCCCCCACCACCCACCCACTTGTGGAGGTTCGGCTGAAAAGCTCAAGCAAGCGTTACGCCTCAACCCTCTCTGTCCTGGAGGGGGGGAGGGGGGGTGTAGACCAGGTGCAACCATGTTTTCAATCAGGAGTTGTCCTTTTTTTTATGTGTCATTGTTTCGTCTCGGGCTCTCTGGCTGTGTTTTAGTGAGAGGGAAAAGTAACAGTGAGAGAGAGAGAGAAAAGGATAAATAGAGCTGCTGTGACCGAGATGAGGGTGCCTTTGGAGGATTGTTTGGTTTTGTTTTTATTTTAAAGCAGCTGAAAGACTGAGAAAAGGAAGGAGGGATGGAGAGGCTTTAGAAAATGGCAGTAATGGATGGGGAGAGTATGTGTGTGTGTGTGTGTATGTGCGTGCGCACTGACCTGCACGTGAATTCTCAGTCTCAAGCACAATCACACACGCAGTATCCACAGCTGCTAAGACTTGAAGTCAGCCAGGCGACAAGAGTATCATCCCTCTACTGTATTTACTGTTTCTTTTACACTCGATTGAACTGGATACAACCAGCTACTGGCCAGTGCGAGTAAGGGATGTCACTTAGGGGCTATTAACCACAGCAGGGGTTACAGTACACACACACACACACACACACAGAGCATCAGGTTACTCTGTGTTCGATTCAACAACGATACTTGTTGTTGCAGGGAATGGCGTGAGTTGTGTTTTGTGAGCACATTAGATGAATCATATTTGTATGTGTGCATGACTTTCCTGGCTCTGTGTGTGTGTGTGTGTGTGTGTGTGTGTTTGTGTACACGTGTACACCTGTCCTGGGTATTGTGTTTCTCTCCTGGTTTGAGATATGAAGGAAATTGTTTTTGGATTACACTGCATGTTTATAGTGCATATGTTCATGTTTTGATGTTAAGCTATGTATGGGTATAAGGTGAGTTTGCCTCACGCACTCCCTCTCTCAGTGAGTGAGTGAGTGAGTGTGTGTGTGTGTGTGTGTGTGTGTGTGTGTGTGTGTGTGTGTGTGAGCGCGTGTGTGTATGTTCTTGCAGGAAGTGTCTGAGAAGCCGGTTCGATGTCTCAGCAGGTGGGATAGACGGCCATGAAAGGAAAGAGGGCGCAGAGGAATAAATGGGAGGAGAGAGAGGGAGGAGAAAGATTAGGGATTGATTATTGATGCCTGTGCAGTCATTGGGGGGCCCGGCACAGATTGAGGAACACTGTTTTCCTTTTGCGTTTTTACTAACTCTTTTATTGACAGAGAGAGGAAGAGGGAGGGATGTTTGTTAGGAAATATAGAGTGTTTTCACTCTCGCTTAACCATGGCAAAACATCAAAAGATAAACCAACTGATTTTACTAAACATTTTTTTTGTTCGGAAGTTGTATTAGGCTAATCAGAATCAGATTTGTGCACAGGTGGACTAAATACATGTTTAGTATATTTCTTCACCTGTATTTTGAGTTTGTATAGACACTTTTTGAGACTTATTTGCCTTTTTCGCTGAAGTGAGATAATGAGAAAAATAAGTACAGATTTGATCCATTCATGTAGGTAAGTAGCTCTCTCTCTCTCTCTCTCTCTCTCACGCATACGCACACGCAGACTGATGCAGTGTACGCAGTATTTACTTTACTGCTGTTAATCAGAGAAAATCAGCGTTAGCTTGAAGACAAGTCCTCGTCGCCGTTTCCAATTCCAAAACCAAACAAGCGCTCGTCAAAGCGACGAGTCCCCTGTCGGCTCGCAAATCATTTCCACATATTCCATTTCGTGGAAATACACACCCATGACAGTCGCCAAACTAATTCGTATGCCTAATTTCCATTCCAATAACACAAATCCAATGAGTCCTTATCAATAATCACAGTAGAAGATTTACCTTCAATTTCTTCAGTGTTTTATCAGTGTGTGTGTGTGTCTGTGTGAGTCTGTGTGTGTGCGTGCATATGTGCATTTGCATGCGTACATCAATAGAAGACCAAGACTCAATTATTCCATTAAGGAGACAGTGCAAGGTAGCGTGCAAAGACTAAATCAACAACCTCTCACACACAGTCCTGCTGAAGTTTGCTTTAAACACTGCACAGTCAATAGCCATTTCCCATTATCAAGTGCGTGCGTGTATGAGTGTGTGTGTGTGTGTGAGTGTGTGTAACTGGCATTGTGTGTGTGACTGGCATTCAGAGTGTAGTCTACTGCCCTTTTCGTCCTCTGTGGAAGAGTACTACTCACCTAATGAGTTGTCCTGGGACAAGAACACAGTTAGCACGCATTCTCACTCAGGATAGAACAGTGCTTTCCAACTATCAGCCACTGAGGCCCAAAGTGGCTGCCATTTCTGCACCAGCTATTTTTACAGATTGGCTAAACCTCAATGGAGAGAGGGTGACTTTAACTATCAAAATAAGCTGGTTTCATTGGTCGGAAGGGAAACCCAGAGAGTTGAGAACGACTATTATAGAGCACCAGACCTTTTGACCTAATGAAATGAATTAATCATAGCTGGCTGCAGCCCCAGAGCTGACCCCTTGTTTTTTCTGCACACACAAACACTGACCAACATTGCACATTTGTCTGGAGTTAATGAAACTAGATTATAATAGTAAATAGTTAAAAAAAAAGTGCTGATCCCCAGTGTAGAGAATAGCTAACTAAACTTTTCTATCTATCTATTAGCAAGGGCAGACAATGGAAGCATCTTTTAAAGGACCTGGGTTGTAGTCCTTGTAGTCCTCAAGTTGCTCTTGAGCAAAGCAGAGGCTCCTTATACAGGCTCCAGGCTTACTAGTAAAGGTAATAGCCATACATATACACAGTCTTGGCACCAGGTATATAAGAATTCAGACTCACTTTGTCTTTTATTCACACTCCCCGCAAACACCCTGATGTATAGCCATAGGAAAACAGTGTGACGCTTCCAGTCTCAGTCGATGAACAGCAGTTTAAAATGCTGTATCCTCAGTGTGTGAAACTGTCCCCTAAATGTCACCTTGTGGAAATGCTGCACCAAGCCAGCCTGACAGCCTCTGCTGCGTGCACGCACTCACGCACCCACACAAACACACACACACACACAAACACATGCACACACATGCAAAAATTGGACTTACAAATGCACACAAGCATGTTTGTGCCCTTGAATACAAACTCAGTACAAACAATACAGATCTGTGATTATAGAGAATTAAATATTAATGAATATATCATGTATATATATTTTTTATAAATGTCTGGATTGTACACCAATCACTAAAATACAAGAAGGTAAGATTTGGTAGAATACTAAATCTAAAATTTGAATTATAATTACTTATTTTTAATGCCTACAGCTGTAGTTTATAAATCACCGCCCAATGATTTTTGTGAATTTATTTGAACAAACTTAAAAACAACGTTTACTCTGTCTAACAATACATACACTGCACACAGTACACTGCTGGTACCACTGCACTACAAACGAACTACAGCGTAGATGTTTTTGCAGCATTACTTTGCAATCTAATGCTACTTTTGGGAAATGAATGGGATATCACTCTCTTTGTTCTTTCTGTCAATTTGTAATGTAATGGCAAACCTTCCTGTTTCCCAACTTCATTGGTTTGGTGCGGAGTAGAATAGATTATATTACTATTACATGAATAGTATTGGTTCTCTCTATAATAACAAAGACTTAACAATGTGGGACCACGAGCATGTTTTTTTATCCTTTCAATATTTCTGTTCTCTACATCATAGCAGATGCATCCAACCCCTTCTTTCCCCCCCTTACTGTTTAATAATGAAAGACCAGCAACTGTTGTGAAAGAGTACAGTGTTGATCCACAGCTTTTCATTGGGATGTGTGTATTGTATTGGTGTTTGTGTGTGTATATTTTAGAGAGAGAGAGAGAGAGAGAGAGAGAGAGAGAGAGAGAGAGAGAGAGAGAGAGAGAGAGAGAGAGAGAGAGAGAGATCATATCTTCTCTCCTCTTTCAATCAATGGGCCTGTGATTCTAATAGACATTGATTGCATCAGATTCCCCCATCCCAGGTCACAAATGTGATTATAAAATGGCCAGACTTGACACTTTATTGAAAACAATGAGGCTGGAACCAGAGGTGGGAGGAGAGAGGGAGAAAAGACGGATCAATCTTCTACTTGTCATTACGCTGAAGTCTTCTCCTTCATCTGAGGCTCTTTGTGTGTGCACGCGTGTATGAGCCCGATTCCCATGGAAAGAATAACACAGCCTGCTGTGTGTGTATGTGGATTAACCCCATTCCCTTGACTGTGGATGTTGGTACCCCTGTATCATGTGTGACTGCTCTCTACAATAAAATGTGGCATGCATCGTTGTGGAGAGCTGGGCATATTTACAATCCAAGTATATATGTATTTTGTGTGTTTTAGAGAGGGCGTCTTTTATATGTCTGTGTTCATGTTGTTGTTCTTTCTTTGAATGTGAAGCCAGTATTACTGTAACAGCTGCCTGAACCTTGCTGAAATGATGTCTCAATCGTAACCATTGCTTTTATGTGTCACTGCTTATTTGGCCCAATCTTCACGGTTCTTGAGGAGCGGTGGAAAAGCAAATTGTTTCGTCCACATTCCGGATAGTTCCTGTGTCTTTTAGCTCTGGGGCTTTTGAGGCACCATCGCATAAAGCATTTTGTTGTGAAGGAACATATGTACGATCTGATGTCATAATTTCTGTGAAATCATGTTTACTGTACACGTTTTCTTAAACAGCAAACCAAAGGTGTTCCATATAGGATAAGAACGTTTCTGTGCTCTGTTATCGCCAGTTAACAAATTATACCAATTTTGTGTTGTGTTTCGTCTGCCTACATGTGGTGTTTGCTACATGTTGACAAATTATAGCAATAAGAAGCTTTATTTTGCCGGCATACACACACGTTCTTACTCATGCTACAGAGTACTGATGAATGAAAGTGCTATGATTTTGTGTTTAGTCTACATATGTGGATGTAATTGCATGTTAACAGAGTACAGTAATACTTAAGCAATACCTCTTACCAGATGAATATTTTTATCAGTATTAGCATTGCTCATCATAACACATACAGCAATTTCTAGCGCTTGAATGCCATTGCACTGCATGTTTATGTCATGTATTCATGCATGCATAATTGAAGCATTCACAGCTTTTCTGTCAGATTTGATGGAAGACAATGATCGATTTAGAATGTAAATATGTTCACGGTGGGTTTAATCAATTAACAGTGAAAATAATATTCGTGCAGACTAATTTCTTATTATAGTTATTATTGTTGTTTGCCATGTACTTGTGTATTCTGTTTATATCCTTAATGTAATCCTAAAGGATTTAAATTACTTAAATGACCTAAACCTAATCCTGTAATCTCATTTGTCGTCACAGGGACAAAAACAGGAAAGGCCTAGAGAGTACAACTGGCTGGTTTGGGGTGTATGATGCATAGAGATTATATTATTTTTCTTGTTGTTGGATTTCATACTGGGCCAATCGTGTCATGCAACATACAGTATATTAACACATTTTATAATGAATCACGTTTTATATGCATTGCATTATACTATAGTCTGGTTTAAAAGGGCAGGTAAAAGTAGGTTTAATCAAAAGGAAGTTCTCACAGAACAATAGCAAGATCGGCAAATGATAAACAAGACCAGTGTGGTCTCGCATGAAAGAAAACAGTATAAAACATGTGTTTTGGGGAATTTCTGCTATTTCTGGTAGCTATTGTGACCATTTGGAATTAAATAAGATATGACACATCTTCTTAGAAAGACTGTTCAGCAAAGGTAATTTGTCTTAAAATAATAACATGTCATTGCCTTAAGGGAAATGATGATGGGAAAATAATTCCTGAAGAAGTAGACATGGCAGATATAGCTATCATGGAAAGAGGATATTACACACACATAACCGCTGTGGAGGGAACTATTCTGAAGAAGATGCGGAAAGAAGAATCGATCTTGTATATATTGTGGAACTATGCCAGTAGACAGTGTGTTGAAAGGTTCAAGTCTCTTTGGTGAAAGATAGAAGTTACACCGCAGTGCTGTAGACGCCACAGGATTCCCAGAGCTTTCTGTGTATGTGTGGAAAGACAGAAAGAGAGAATAGATGAATGACAAAGTGCTGTCTCGCGCTGGACAGTCTGTACGAGTCCTTATCGCTTCACTTTGCCTTGAGAAACAGACAGGCATGCAAATGAGCGACGGGGAGAGAGGAGATTTGACCCGAACAGAGGCAGATGCAAAGACCACACTACAAAAACTATATGAGCAGATCAAATGTCACATCTTCTATTCAGATCACGCGTTCTAAACAAGGTTATGTTTTTTTCCACTGTTTTTCTGTTTGTTTGTCTGTTTGTAGTATATCTCATAAAGTTCTTTACAGAGTCTTGTGTGATATGGTGGAACGGTCAGCCATAGCCAAGGTAAAATCCATTAGATTTCATAGTCAGGGTCCAGGGCTTTTTCAAAAAAAAAGGTTCTTCCTCTTTGGGAGATAGAGTGAGAATATCTAGACCATTGGTTCGGAACCGCTTTTGACCCACGGCGGCCAAAAATAATTAGTTGGCTTGTGACCCGCTATGGGGCTGACAAACTACGAACCGTACAGTATATACCTATATATACCCTGTATGTATAATGACAAAATGTAATAAATATCATGAAGCTAGATTACAAATTGAAACAACAAACATGGCTCATGGCACCCCAAAAAGCATGCCCCACAGGGTTGCTGACACCCTCCCCGATAACCTCCGATCTAGACCACTGATTTCAGCAAAACTTTGGATTAAAGTTACTGTCGCCTTGGGGCACAATATTAAATGATTATATTCTGGTGGTGATCTTCATCTTTGTGTTTATTGTTGCCTTAGTACTGAAATACACTCTCTAGTCACAGTTTGGTGTTAACAGCCTTCATATTTTGTATGTTCCTTTGAGTCCCCCAGCGCCCGGGCCATCTGCAGTGGACGTCCCATTGGAAGAGGCTAATCCTGAGGGGGGGGGTGAGGGATGCTGGGTGGAGGGTCTGGATCTCCACGGACATCAGCCTGGATCTCAGGAGAGACGGCTGGCAAAACACTGTCTCACCTGGCCATGGCGTGTGCACATACGCACACACAAATGAAACAGGAAGCCAGACAGACAGCTGCTAGCTTGATAGGGAGGCTGGGTGTAGATAATACATGGATGAATACACACACACACACACACACACACACACACACACACACACACACACACACACACACACACACACACACACA
>JAODLI010002352.1:0-10586 GCA_027575585.1 Percopsis omiscomaycus
TCAACCCCCCCCCCCCCCCCCGGGGTCAGCTAAGTTTTCCCCCCACCGTTGCTGTTTCCCTCAGACCTGGTAACTAAAGCAAGGGAACGCAGACGTGGCCGGCAGGCAGCGGAGGCGAGCGCCGCAGCAGAACACGCCGCATGAGCTAATGGAAGGCATCTCTGCGCTCGTTTTTGAAGTGCACAGACGGTCTGCTTTCATGAGCCGCCGGGCCGCGCTGAAGTCAATGCAGTTTGAAGGCTCTTTTGTTGTTTTGTTTGTTGAAAACGCAATGCCAAGGCTAATGACGTTAAGTCGAAAGCCTGGGTCTACGGACTCTTAAGTGCCAGGCTGAAACCTGATGATTAGGCAGTTATGTGACGTGTGTTTTGTTATCCGAGTATTTGCCGTTTATGTGCGTGCTTGCGTGCGTACACATTTGAGCGGAGACGCTTCACCGCGAAGAACAAATTGAGTTGAGAATTACATTGAGCCGGAGATCTTTTCAATTCACGCTAGTCATGCACCATAGACGCACACAGCCCGAGCTTTGTTTGCTAGTTCGGGCACAGTCTGTCACAGACACGAACACACAGCAGAAGGATCCGTGCTTTCTCTTTGTCACGTCGTGTGTCAACGTAACCTCCTAATTCAGGAGCGCCAGTGTTATATAGTCATGTCTCACCTCGCTCAGGGACCCTCGGCATTCGTAAAAACACTGGAGCCTGAATATCAGATTAGAAAATTACCCCCGCACAAATCTGAAAGCTAAATAGAGATGGTGAGGGCTAATGAGAGCCAGTTGTTCCCCGCCACACTCCCAGGGAACGAAGGGAAGAGAGACAGGAAGAAGGGAAGAAAAAGAAACACTGATTTTGCTTCTGCTGAGGCCTGGAGAACACTTAGAACAAACCTCTCTCTCTCTCTCTCTCTCTCTCTCTCTCTCTCTCTCTCTGGCCTCATCTTAATTTGAGCAGTGTCACCAAAGAATGCAAAATACAATTTTGTTTGTCCAGGCAAAAAGCGTGCGTTAACAGACGCCTATATATGCTATGACAGCGGCACCGCCCTGGACCGCAAGGCTCTACAGAGGGTGGTCAGAATAGTGTGGCACATTACCAGGTCTGACCTGCGGGCCATACAGCACCAGTACAGCCAGAGGTGCGGGAGGAAGTGGGAGCCGCATTGTCCGTGACCCCACCTATCCCACTGTTTACGCTCCAACCGTCTATCAGGTGATACAGGAGCATCAGGACCGGAACCAGCAGGTTCAGAGATAGTTTTTACCCACAAGCCACCAGGCCACTGAACCGATGACCACGCACACACACTGTTATTACTCATATGTATATATTGTGTGTATATACGGTATTGTGTAAATGAGGCATTATATCTGTATATGTCATATAGAGAGAATCCTGTTTTAATTACGGTTTCTGATGCGTTTCCCCAGTATTTTATTGCTCTTATTATTTTATAGAGCAATGTCGAGGTAACCCTGGGCCTAAGCATCTCATAGCCAGTTAACATCTGTATGTTTTCTCTGTGCTCATGACAATAAAGAACTTGAACTTGAACTACAGTATATCTACTGTTTATGTATTTCTAAAACACAAACGCATTTGCTAAGCTCCAAGCGCTCCTTAGGCACTCCGTCTGGGTTCTCAGACTAAATAGATTGATCCTAAATTAGTCATATTTTCACTGTCCGTGTTTTGTTTATCACACGGGCGATACGTGTTTATCAGCAATGAGGGAAGCATCTCCCGATGAGGCCCGTTCAGCAAGCGAGTCTGATTCCAACCAAGAGATTATCCTGGATGAACGGGGACGTGTCTGTGTATCATCTGCGAATGCTTGGATCATGACGTTCAGGCCACGGTTTCCTCTCTGTTTGTTTTCACTCACACGGCTGTGGCGTTAATCTAGCAACTGTCTTCAGCCATTCATTTTTTTTCTTCCCGAGTTGCTGCGAGGGAACAGCACCGCTTTCTGCATCTCGTTTGCTCGAACAGCCAGTGTAATTGCCGAGAGATGGGGGGTTTTGGGGTTAATTTTTGCGCATCTTGGCGTTCACCTCTTGATTTTAACCTTTAAGATTTGATTGGTGGCTCTGGGTTTGGGCTGGATTGGCGGATCTGCTGTGGTTGATGGGAGTAATAGCTCCCTTGTTGAGCTTGTAGGGGTGGTGTCTGTCAGGGCACTTTTAAATCATTCTCAATTGCCAGAGATTAAGAGCAGGGCATGGCTGGTTTGGAGGGCTTATCAGACGGGCCCCTGGAGTCACGCTGGGAAGTTCTGGGTCTTAAACTCAACCCGCCGAGTGCCACGCCGTAGCCTGCTGCATGTCAGAGCGCTGGATACAGGCCGGCTTCGCAGAGTGTCTGCAATCTGCAATGTATTTGCGGCGAAATATTTGTAAGCAAACCAATGCTCTGTGTGCGCGGAGCACAGAACTGGTTTTGAAGTTCAATAAATAATTAAAAAAAGAAGGATCTGGCCACCGCATCTCCAAGAGCCAACTTCTCTGTTCAGCAGCGTACTGTACCGGTCCAGATGGATCCGATTAACTCCCTCAGTTCAACTTTGCTTTCCTGCTCCTTTTTTTCTTTTTTTGTCCTGTGTCATTTTGCATCTTTGTTTCCGGGCCGCGGCTTCTCCAAACTGCGGAGCATCTTATAAATAAAGAACATCTCCGCTGACATGTTTTCCAATCCATTGTTCTCTCTCCTCATCTGCTCTGTCTTCTGTTTCGTCGTATTGCATTAAGGCGGACCACTGTCCTTTCTGCTATTGGGTGCTCCTCTGAGTATCCAGGCCCACCACATAGCGAACCTCTCCTCTCCTCTCCTCTCCTCTCCTCTCCAGTTGGGAAGTGTTCCGACTGAGCCACTGGCTCAGGAATGTCAACATGTTTGAATTATTACTGTAACCCGGATGTTTGCTAACACCCCCCCCCCCTTCCATTCTGGGGCATCACAGGACAAAAGAGCCTCTGACACGGCAGGGAAAATATTAGCAGGTTGAACAGAGAAGTGAGAGAGAATGGACAGAGCAGGAGGGATAGCTAAGGTGGACTGGGGAGGAAAAGAAAAAGGAGATAAATACCATGCTCTTGAGGAACATGCTATTACCCACGTAGGGCGGTTTGTTGATCGGCCCCCACGTTGCTGTGTGTCTTGTTTAAAGCGCACTTGACAGCCAGTCGCCCATTCATTTTGAGACGCCCGGGGGCTGTGACCTTGCGATGCCTCTGTGTTGTGGTTCAGCTGAAGTGCATAGCAGGTTGCCTTTGTTACTGAAACAAAGTTGAGTGTATTAAACGGCCGCCTTTGATGCCTTTTTGTTGTGCATTGAAGCTGTTGTTGCAGCGCACAAAGAGCGGTGACT
Organism: Percopsis omiscomaycus; assembly: GCA_027575585.1. NCBI lineage: Eukaryota > Metazoa > Chordata > Actinopteri > Percopsiformes > Percopsidae > Percopsis > Percopsis omiscomaycus. The sequence goes on from JAODLI010002352.1 coordinate 3,370, forward strand.
TCACATTATAAATGTCTTCCCCCTCCCGTCTGCTCGCCACCAGAAAATAAGAGAGGTTGAATTGCGGCCCTTCATGGCATTTGGTTAAGTATTGTTGTTATTATTTTTGATTAAAATGAGGTATTGCTGCATTGAGGTTTTCTTCCGTCAGCGAAAAGAAAGCACAGAGGGCCTGCCACGAGTTTTATGGCTTCGCTAAACAATAGCGTAGCGCAGCGTGGGCTAAACCTGTAAACTCTGATGAAGTCAAGATACAGAAGTTCATTTCCATCAGACATCTTAAGAGTAAGTAGCTCAACTGAATTGTGCTGTCAAAAAAGATTTAGTAATATTGCTTCCATGCTTTTGAAAGGAAATTCTACTTTAGATGCCGGAGAACGTGGAAAGATTGCGATAAACTCAAACGACAATATTTCAACATGAAACGCAAGCAGTCTGACCATTTGACCCGACCCATAATCGCCACATCTGTATGAATTCATTGATCAAACATTACTATTGAATTCAAGCTTAAAAAGAACTCCTTAATATTGGATACTGAAGCTAATTATCTTTCTTATCTTATCTACTTGCGTGCTGATGTTAGCCTCCTCTCCATAGCAACTTTGAGATCTGACAGAAGCACACAAGAGCTTATCTTTCACCTCGACACACAGTGAGAAGTGGACAAAGCATTTCAAAATTCTTAGCACCAGAAACAAAATACATTTGTTCCTGGCTTGTCCTTGTGTAGTAATATTATACCGTCGCCTTGACTCTTTTGCTCACTAAGCACTGTTGTCGCTGAAATAAAAAGTTATTTACCAGACTAGTACTGTAGCAGAAATCTCCTACGGTTATGTCGTATTTGTCTTTGTGGACGCATGCTGTTAGAAGTGGGTCAAAACCTTGAATTGCATGTGTGCTCGTCACGTATCGAAAACTTGATAAATCTGTAAGTTTATACTGACACACCGGATCAATGTCTTAATTTGCTGTTGAACGTATTTCCCTGCTTTATTCAACATCTGTCACCTCTCGTTAGGTCTACTGTATTATTTATATTCACTGTCCTCCACCGTCGAGTCCCCCGACCGTTCAAGAACATCCACATTTTCATGTTTCCCCCGATCTTTAAACCTGAATGACGACCCACTTGTGGCTCAGCTGGAAACAATTGGACGGCGTATGTGGTGCTCAGATGTAAAAGTCATGCAGTCATATTTGTCGAGCCAGCCAAACGGGGCAGACCGGGGTGGCATTTGGATGATATGACATTTGCTTCCGCACATTACCCTCATTCTAGCCAAGCTGTTCCGAGTTACACTGACAGCAATAGGGGTCAGAAGTCGCGCAGATGCGCTCCGATGTGATTGGCACTTTGGAGACTCACGGTTTCACACTTTGGGGATTATCCCCCGTTTTCCAGAATGTTCTGCCTAGCGGCTCTGAGGGGATGACCTCATGATTGGCCGGTGATCTGGGGTTTCGTGCCTGTGTGTGAGTGCACGTGCACATTCGTGGCCGTGATCAAGTATGTCCAGAGAGTGATTGCGCTGGGATCTGGAAACAGAGCTTCAGCACAGCCATTATATAATAGTATAATAGAAAGTAATGGCTGGAAAAGGGGATTTCAGCTGGGACAGGTCCTGTAGCTACAGTGCACGTTTGTATCGTGAATTTATTACCCTCTGTCAATGAATAAATTGGTGGAGGGTTATGAGCATTTAGACTCCAAGACCTGTATTCAATATATACCTTCTCACACGAATAAGCACAATAGCTGCGTAACTATAACACTAGAGATGCGGGAAAGAAGCCAGCCGTGTGTATGCATGTCCACCTGTGTTTATGTGTAGCCGCGCTTGTGTTCGTGTCCGTTGGTTTGTGTGGTGCTTTACATTCCATTCGGAATCTTTCCCTAGAAAAAAAACAAACAAACCTGTATATACAGTGTAGATGTGTGTGTGTGTTAATGCATGTATAATCATGGTCTTTCAAACCGTATGTAGCCATAGTGCTGTGTGGCGTGATTTCTCATTGTCCCCCTTTCCTCTGTGCCCCCTGATTGTGTTCCCCATTATGCCTTATTCCACTTGTAAGCGCATCTAAATTTAGACCAAGAATTTGCTTAGGGGGCACTCTTAGTAGTGGCGGTTAAGAGAAGACGGGGGTATTTGCTGTAATTGTAAATGCATGTGTACCGCTTGAGCTTGGGAAGAAAAGAGAGAGCGAGGATCTGGCGGTTTCCCCTGGCTCTCTCTCCCTTTCGCAGCAGCTGTGCGGCTTATTTGTCCGCTCATAATGAGGAGCCTCTTTTCCAGAGTGGATGTTTGCCTTCGCTGGATACCTTTTTCACATATCTCCTTACTTCAATACAAGCTTCGCCCCCCTTAACACATCGCACATGGCGAAAGGTCCCCGGCCCTCTCCGCTGTCCCTCCCCTCCCCTCCCCTCCCCTCCCCTCCCCGGTTGCTTGGAAAATCTTAACATTTCTGCCGAAAGAAAGACAGAAAGTGCACACATCCTGTCCTCATTAAGTCAGCGATAGGAGAGGGATCTGGCACAGCATATCCTATGGAAGCCCTACACATGAGCCCGGCTGAGCAGAACACACCACGCAACAGAACGGGCGGTCCGCAGCGTTTTATACGGCTCTTGTTCTTAGCCTTTGATGACACTGTTTAGAATAGGAAATATCTAATAAGTCAAGCATTCTGTCTAATGTGCTGCCAGTGAGTTTAGTATATGCCTGGAGGTCTTGAAACACTATCTCCGCCACAGCAATAATATACATTTGAAATTCTCAGGGAGTGGGAGGGAGTAGGATTCTGAGAGAGAGAGAGAAAGAGAGAGAGAGAGAGAGAGAGAGAGAGAGGCAGGCAGCTGAGAGTACATGCTGTAATAGAAACCATGTGCAGTTGAGGCTGAGACAGGATGGGCGCACCTTGGGTTTGTTGAGGTCTCTCCCTCTCTCTCACTCCCTCTCTCTCTCTCTCCCTCTGGTTTTTAGATTAATCATAATCCCATTTCAAAAGAGAGCAGTAGCTAATTAGAACTGACGTCCGAGCCATTAACATGGACGAGAGCGGCGCTGTGAGAAACATGGGGGTGGCTGGCTACGGCGGGCTAATTGTGTTGGACATGCTAGTGGAGATGATGACGAGTAGGGCCGAGTCTCTCATGACACACCTGACAAGCCCTTAGCCATAACAGGAGTGTTTTTAATTGATGCGAGCCAGCGGTTGAACAGCCCCGGCGCACACGCCTGGGAAAAACCTGACCGCATGGCTTTTGTCTCCATGTACAAGTCTATATGGTCATTCTCCACTTTCCCACTAGCTTAGCTGCACTGTGGGAGAGAATAACAATGTTTTAATGTTTCATGGAGAATTTAATGTTATTTTTTTTTTTGGCCTCATTGTTTCCATTCGCTTGGGAAAGCTTTCGAAAGTGCTTCTATGTATTCTTTTTTTCCTCACAACACTTCTACATAAACATGCCCAGTAATTTATCATTTAGTAGGTAGCGTTTAGTTTTATGCATTGGTCTCATTGGGGCCCCCGTGGGAGCCCGTGGCGGACCCTTCATGGTTGCCAGGATGGCATGCCTTAGTAGCAGAGAGAAGCTGCCGGTTTTCATTCGCATTTGAAACCCAGCAACCTACTCACATTGATTTATATCATCTGTCACTGAAAGCTTTTTATTGCCACAATGGCTAGAATTCTTTCGACATCCGTTACGTTGGAGCCAAGCATAAAATCTCAGCCGCTTTATACACAATACCGCAGTCACTGCACAAAACAATTCGATTCGCCAGGGAAAGACGCTTTCCAATATTGAAAGAAGTGCAAAATGATTTTAAGACCGCAGAAAAAATCCCCGGAGCATGCCTTTAATGTCTCTTGCTATACGATTCTCTGCTGCTTTGGTCAATTTGTCCATGGTTTCAATCAAGCAAGTTATTTAGTTTGGATCCTCTCTTGTAAAGAGGGGATCCAAACAAGAAACAAACTTACCGAAGAACCTCTCAGCTCTTTTTATTTGACACTGTGATCCATCTCTGTAACTCTTAACAAAGCAGAAAGCATCTTGGTTTGTTTTGAGATAGAGCAATAATTCGTTTTTTATGTGAATTGAATTTGCATGTTCATTTCATTTATCAGGCTGTTCCACATGTTTTGAGGTGTTTGTGTAGATATACACGTTGCAGCTGCTCTTCCATGTGTGTTTTAGTGTCGATGTGTGCGGTGTTGGGTGTGCGTATGTGTGGTATTTCCATAGAACTTTACTTTTTATTATAAAGCCTGTAGTTTTTTGGAAGTGACACTTTTTCATTACACTACAGTACTCCTCTGCCTCTTCAGAATTACAGAATCACATTGTTGTCTTCATATCCTTTCTAAAATAGTGGCTAGCCATCCTCCTTTGAGAGAGACTACAGTATACTTTGTCTTGAAGACCTTAATCGCCATCAGCCAGTTCCTTATCCTAGGCAAGCTTGCCTCTTAAAGGTACACTCCAGGATTTGTATCAGGAAATACCCTTGTGCTAACAAAAATGTAATTTTGCCCCTCCATACCTGAATCTGTTCTGCTGACATGCCCTATAGCCCTATAGGCTCACACCGTTCTCTACCCTCCCCCTACAATCATATGCCCTTTCGAATTTCGAAAAAGAGGTAAATCAGTCGTATTCTGGGGGCGGTTTACCAAAAACGAGGAGTGTACCTTTTTAAGCGATAACCCTTTTGTGTGTCCTCCCTTCCTCAGGTGCGACGGCAAGAGCACCAGCGCCGCGGCCGGGAACCGCCGGCTGGCGGGGACGCCCCGTCCCCCCACAGCGTGGCGGGGCAGGACAGCGGCTTTGGCAGCGACAGCGCCCGCATCCGCATCGTCCAGATCGAGCAGCAGAGCGGCGCCAGTCACCACCGCATCGCCAGGCCCTCCCACAAGTCCACCATCACCAAGAACCTCAACTTCATCCCCTTTGACATCTTCCTCACCGCCAGCAAGCTGTCCGTCATGACCTACGCTTGCTCCGGCCCGCCCAAGGCCCCTGCCTCGGACACCCCCGCCTCGCCGGAGACCAAGGAGGCTGGGGAGAAGGTAAACAAAAGAAAAAGTGGAACATCTCGCATGAGTCAGAGTTCTTTGTACGAACGCTAATAAAACATCTACTGCACAGTATCAAAGGTTTATTTACACACGCATAGAAATATCCATAACGTACTTGGTTATATATATGTTCAAGTATAATTCAAGCTGCCACAGATAATTCAAATGTATTTATTCCTAAAAATAAGCTTCTAGACTGTGGTATTATACAGTAGACCCCTCTAATCATTCCTTTTAAATGTACAGTAAAAGCCTGTTGCATTTCTGTATATATATATATTGGAGTTAATATGATATATATATATATATTAATATATAATATAAATATTTATCCAGGCCGTATTATAGGCAAGTGCCCAAGAGTTTGGCTTCTAGCTGCCATGTTGTCTTTACATGCTGTTCAAACGTCGTCTGGCTGGTGAAGGGGATTTCTCACCCAGTCCAGACCAATAGTCACAGCTTTGTGACTTATAAAGCCCTCCTTAATTATTTGTGTTCTGGTCATTTCATCTCTCCTAGGTGGGGAAGAGTGCCCTCAACCATCCTGAGCTCTCCAGTGACTCCCCCCCAGCGCCGGCCTCCCCCTGCCCGGCCCCTGCCGCCCGGGACTCCCTGGCCACCCTGACCGCCGAGGACATCCTCAACAGCAACACCTCCCAGACCCAGCCGGCCTCCCCACTGCCGCTGCGGGGCAGCCCCCTCTCCCTGGAGGGCCTGCCCGCTCCCAGCCGCTCCTCCGCCCGCCAGGCCCTGGGCGTGACCATCGTGAGGCAGCCCGGGCGGAGAGGGGCCGGAGACCTGGTGCCGGAGCCCCTGCTGTGCCTCCGGGTGACGCAGCCCTCCGCCCTGCTCAGCTGCCACCACCGCAAGCAGAGGCTGGAGCTGTCCGTGTTCGACGTGGCGCTCAGGGGAGTCGCCTCCGACTACAAGTGCCTGGGTGAGTCAGGGTCCCCCCCCTCCGGACTGAGAGAATGTAATCCTATTATTATAAGCTATTGTGCAACCTTTGACCTTTCCCTCTCCCCACCCTTTGCTCCATCCCTGTCTCTCCACCTCCCAGACCCAGGGAAGACTCTGCCGGAGTCTCTGGACTACAACGTGGTCTGGCTGCAGACGGTAGCAGGTGAGGCTGACAGCAGGACCGGAATCCCTCCGCCTCTGCTCTGCCTGCAGATCAAAGACTTCCTCAACGGACCAGGTGGGGCTTGTTGCACTGCACGCACGCACACACACACACACACACACACACACACACGCACACACTCAAATCCATCTCCACATACACTTAGCACATGGCCACGCCTTGCACACGTCCATGGCAAAGAATACACACGTGCTCCATATACACCCTAACACACTCGTATACTACTTGGCAGCCTCCGTTTCACATTTCATCCATATCAAAGGAAGTGTCCACCGCTGTGAAGCAGCATGAGGAAGACACACGAGTATAAACACACACACACACACACACACACCCCCACCGGAGGCAAACACAAAGGGCTTCTTTAAAGCTGTGTGTACAGATGATGAGTAAGTGAAGCTTGTGGCTTCTCTCTGCAGGACAGCACTTATATCACTCACTCTGTGTAGGAGACCACAAGCTCCTGTGGGCTTGCGTTTGTGTGTGTGAGAATCAGCATGCTTCCTGTGCGTTTGTCTTCCACAAGGATCTCTGCTTTATGCTTGGAATGCTATGATATCCATAGGAGTGGCCGCTAGCTGAGGGCCATTCTATAGCCGCGCACAGGAAGGAGTGAGGGGGCACATTGTGAGGAGACTATGAGTGGCTGAATCCCAGCGAGGGTTTGTTGGGAGAGGGGTGCGTAGGCACAGGACGTCCGTCGGAGTCGGAGTTCAGCTTCCTGAACCCAGCGGGCCGCGGCGCACATAAACGCACACACGGCAGCAAGGGTTGACATATGGTCGCAGTCGAACCGTGCACACGTAGACTCACACACTCCCTTTTGCTTTTTTAACTTTTTAACTTGCTTCTAACCAACGCAAGCAGCCCTTCCTCCCGTCAGCTGGGAGCGGAAGGCCCGGGGCTCCTAGTGTCCACCTGGAATCACACAGTTGCAACACGGTTCACCGCACACTCAATACACCCCCGTGCTTAC
>JAODLI010002353.1:0-10586 GCA_027575585.1 Percopsis omiscomaycus
AGAGAGAGAGAGAGAGAGAGAGAGAGAGAGAGAGAGAGAGAGAGAGAGAGAGAGAGAGAGAGAGAGAGAGAGTTCTAGAACAGTGGGGCTTTGTTTGAGGACGTGAGTGATTGCACTACTAACTCTGTGTTCACTGCAGGGATATTTGCCATGAACTTCTTGGACATGTGCCCTTGTTTGCTGATCCCAACTTTGCCCAGTTCTCACAGGTAAATAAACCTGTATAACCACTTATTTAGAATTATACATTAGAATAATAATTTATTTGAGGGGAAGTTGAATCTAATCTAAAATGTTGTTTAAATTAAATGTAAATTCGTGGCTTCCATACTCCATACTGTAACTCTGATTGGATCATTTTTGTATACTGTATATTTTGTTTTTGTTTTTCTGTAGGAAATAGGTCTTGCTTCTCTTGGTGCCCCCGATGAATACATTGAGAAGCTTGCTACTGTAAGTTAAACAATAAAGCAGAAATTGATTTATATATTCTATTTTAATACTGACACATCAAGGATCATTGTCATTGTCACTATTGGCTGACTGAAACGTTAACGTTTCCTGTATGAGTCAGATTGTTATGGGCGCCTGTGTGTCTGTGTTCAGGTGTACTGGTTCACTGTGGAGTTCGGCCTGTGTAAGCAAGGCTCTGAAGTCAAGGCCTACGGAGCCGGCCTGCTGTCGTCCTTTGGAGAACTGCAGGTGGCTGTGAATTTACCACGTGTCTAAATTCTCCTATTTTTCTGTTACAAGGTTATTTTTCTCTGAAATATTAGGGAGGATGGACCTCAGTGGATGAGCCTCCACTGCTATACACAAATATATATATATATAGTCTACTGTATATCATCCAGGATCAATGCTGATATCTAGTTTGGCCTTGTTCCATGGTCAACCTATTCACCCATACATTTCATCTATCTGTCATCTTTGGAGCCTGCTAACAGACAAACAAAGAGACAAAGACACAGTAGACCCAGAAAAAACAGACAAAAAACACGAGCTCCTTGGCAGAGCTAATCCTAACACTACAGGGTTTCCCCAGGGGGATAAATGAAGCGGCGTCCTTCCAACATCCTCATCCAGTTGTCTTCATTCAGGTGCAGGTTAAATGGGTCACTGGGTTAGTTGTTTACTGGGTAACCATTTAGCGATAGATTACAAGAGGAATTCCATGTTACCATGGTTACATAACACAACGGATGTGCAGTCTGTCGGGTCACAGCAGCCACTCGCGTTGAGCCCTACATCCTGATTAAGACCAGTCTCATATCACAGAAACAGTGCCAAGTTACATTAGAAACTTGTGTGTTCCAGTACTGCCTGACAGACAAGCCCCAGATCCTGCCCTTCGACCCGGAGAAGACCAGCCTCCAGAAATACCCAATCACTGAGTTCCAGCCTGTGTACTTTGTTTCAGAGAGCTTTGAGGATGCCAAAGAGAGAGTCAGGTAATGTAAAACCACTCATTCATTTTTGTTCACCGGGAAAAAATAACTTGTTCCCTAGTGACGGTATTTGGCCTTGTGGTCGAAACCCGTGTTACAAAACCACACACAGACCCAGAGCAGGTTTAAGGCTCAACAGCATTCCAATTTGTGTGAAGTTTTATTTTACAATAAATTAACACATTTAACTTTAACACAATCAAGAAGCGTAGATTTAAATTACCTTGTTGCCTAATATCTGTATGTTCATTCCAAAATAGAATGCCACATTTACTCATCTCGGATCTCACCAAATCATCTTGAACGTATTACTCAAATGTCTCCTTGGATGCAGGAAATTTGCGGCCACTATACCCAGACCCTTCACGGTGCGTTACAACGCCTACACACAGAGTATTGAGGTCCTGGACAGCACCCAACAGCTTAGGAACCTGTCTGATAGCATCAATAGTAGGTCAACATATTCACCTGTTCACCAACATTAATATTTGTTGATTTCTTTTTTTTAATGGAGGCAGACTTGTATTTCAGACAAGTATAAAATACAGTAGGCTGGTCAGTCACCACCAGAATATCAAAACCTTTATAATCTGGTGTCTAGGTCTGACATTACCAGAAAAGTTACATCAGCGTTAAGTGGTTGATGAATGGAATATTGGCCAGTTTAGCCATGTGCTGTTTGGTGGTGAATCGATCACTTACCACCTAATGTGGCAGCTTGCAGAAAGTGAAAGATTACAGCTTTAATAGCACAAGTTTTGCAAAATTGCATAATTTGCAGACAAATATCAGCCTACTACATTTTAAAATGTGATATTCTATTTTATTTCAGGTGAGATGGGGATATTGTGCAATGCCTTGCGGAAGCTTCAGTAAGACAGATGTGACACAACATCTGTTATGATGTCATCCATTTATTAGGCCGCTTTAGGAACCATTTATATTTTAGTCTAGTCAATATTATGTAACTTTTTACTCTAAACCAGCGAATTATGCAAAATAATAACCCATGTGTTGTCTGATAAAATAAAAAAATCATAATCTTGTAAATATTAAACTAGAATCATTCATCTTTTATAAAAAAAATATTTCATAGCAAGAAATTTTGAATCAATCAAGAGCCACATTATAATTTCATTTAAAAGGTTGTGCTGTTCTCAAAAAAGGGAAAACTATTATCTTTAATGTGCTACATTTCAATATCATGCCCATTTAAATATATAAATATATTGGGAATGCATTTTATTACCTTCGTTATAAAAACAAATAAATTACATATTTTTGTCTGCATGAAATGTTTGTAATTGATGGTGCTAATAAACATCTTTAATGTTATCTATCTTGTGTCGGTCATATAGCCTATTAACTAGAAATTATATTGCAGTGGTGTTGTGGTTAAATCTGCACTGTGTTTCATAACGATGGATTTGATGATGAAATTAGACGAACATTAAGTAATTTATCAAACTTGGTAGATCTGTGAAAAATATGCCTATTTTTTTTATATAAAAACTGCGAAAACGGTTATGGGTGGCCAAATTTTCCTCTCAAAGGGTCGTTTTTATTCTACAAAGTGCATGAAATATCGTGACGCAAACTGCCGTGAATTCAGGCGTGCGCAAGTAGACTAATTTCCATAAAGAATTCACCGCGCATGGTAGGCTATATAAAGTCCTCGCGCTAATACCACCACTTCTGATGCTTGCGGCGGTGTGCAGGTGAGCAGGGTGAACGAAAACGCATCCGGTCACATTCACAAAAAGAGAAGCAAACGACGGAAACGTCTAGCTGGGCCGAGGCTACGGCGGTGCGTGAAAAACCTACACATTCCAGATGAAGACGGAGAGCGTGCCGCAAAATGGCCCGTTCGCCGGCAGGAAACAGAGTCTCATCGAAGACGCGCGGAAGGAGCGCGGCAGTGCGTCTTGCTCTCCCGGAGCCGGGGCCCTGTGCGGGGACAGCTTCGTGTTCGAGGAGAAGGACGGCAGAGTCACGCTCAGCGTCTTGTTCACCCTCAGTAACGAGAAGAACGCGGGGTTCTTTAAAACGGGCAAAATATTCGAGGTAAATGTTCGACTCAACTTTAGCCTTCTGTGGTTTGCAATGTGGGATTCGGGATCCCCCGAGGGTTAGCGAGGTCGAGATGATATAAAAAAGTGCTTATTTTCAATCCTTATTAATCTTATAAAATATCCACACGTTTTCCAATAGTGTCAATGTTGTGTATGTTTCCGTGTGATTTGTATATTGCAATAAGTGGGTCATGTCTCAAAAACTTTTAAAACCACCTTCGGAATTCGTTAATTAACGGCTAACTAATTCATTAACAAAGTTTAATTTAGATATCTATACTGCATAAACATAATGATAAATGGTGATTTTCTGAGCGTTTCTCCACTCTCGCCTTTCAGACGTTTGAAGCTAAACTTCTCCACATCGAGAGTCGTCCGGGCAGAAAGGCCAAGCGCAGCGTAACGGAGCTGGAGTTCTTCATGAAGTGTGAAGTTCACACCTCTGACCTCGACGTCTTCATCAACTCGCTCAAACGAGTAGCCGACGACGTCCGCACAGTTCCCGACGAAAAAGGCTCGTATTAATCTTAATTATTGTTATTTATGTTAACAATAACATAATATGTGAAATTCTGATTTCGTTGGGATAATTAAAGACAGTTATGCGTGAATAGGCGAGTTGCAGTAGCTGCTGGGATAAAATGCGTAGCCTAATTATCATAATTTCCCCCTGAAATGTATAGATATTATAAGGGGTAAAACGTCAAACATTGAAAAGATAAATTGGCATTAGAGATTAAACAATTAGCTTAATCAAGTAAATAAGTATAATAGGCCTAACACATAAATTTTGACCTTTCATTGGGCCCAAATTGCGCTCAAACACAAATCCTTAATAGCCTATAGTAATGATCATGTTTGATGTGTTGTTTCGTCACCACAGTTCCCTGGTTCCCCAGGAAGATAAACGAGCTGGACAAATGCAACCATCTGATTACCAAGTTTGATCCGGATTTGGACCAGGATCATCCAGTTAGTATTTTTATTTTATTTTTTCTTTACAGATGACACAACATTTTGGGTGGTGAACTGCAACTCATTTTATTCGCAGGGCTTCCGTGATGCAGAGTACAGAAAGAGGAGAGCGTTCATCTCCGAGCTTGCTTTTAACTACAAACAGTGAGTTACAAAAACAAATAATATAGGCTATGCTATTTCTGAATTAGCGCAACCTTAATAGGCATTTAAAAAAAGCTATCCTAAGTATTCCACTTATAAACAATAGTTTAGCCTATATGGGGGAGCCGGGGAGGCAGCGGTAGGCTACAGTCTGAGAGCAGTGCTCTAGTCGGTCCTTTAATCCCTAAATAAACCTGTGCATTCTGTGCTCCCCAGGGGCGACCCGTTACCGAGAGTGGAATACACCGCAGAGGAGATAGCAACATGGTGAGCCTCAGTTCCAGGCGCATAAACACAGGCGGCAGGTATAGCATAGATTTAGACCACCACCTACTGGCGTAAACTGTAACTGCAGGTAACTGTGTGCGTCACAGGCACAGTTCACACAATCTTTGTAACACCACTGTCTTGTTGTCACGGCGTGCCGGAGCAGGCACGAGGTGTACCGCACGCTGCGCGGGATCTACCCCGGCCTGGCCTGTCGCCAGTTCCTGGACGGCCTGCTGCAGCTGGAGAGAGAGTGCGGCTACGGCGAAGACAGCATCCCCCAGCTCAATGAGGTCTCCGCCTTCCTGAGGGGTGAGAGAAGAGGACAGTGGCGTAACTAGGCAACACCGGACCCCAATGCAGGATAGTAAAAGTTTAACATGGGAAGGGTTTGTACATTGGAGGGTCCAGGGGGCGTGCGCGCTCACGGGCCCCTGACTGACGCGGGCCCCAATGTGATTGCATTACCTGCATTACTCGTAGTTCTGCCCCTATAGAGGAAGAGGCTGTGCCAGGGAGAGGAAGGGGGGTCGGGGCTTGGCGTGGTCAAGCGGCCAACTGACACTTACCACACTCACATTCCGCTATAATCTAATTTAATATCTGATATGACACAATGTATGAGACGGGTCCATGTAAACCGCTGGTCTGCCTCTTCTGCCTGTCCTCAGAGAGGACGGGCTTCCAGCTGCGGCCCGTCGCAGGGCTTCTGTCGGCCAGGGATTTCCTGGCCAGTTTGGCGTTCCGGGTGTTCCAGTGCACGCAGTATATCCGCCACGCCTCGGCGCCCATGCACTCCCCTGAGCCGTGAGTAAACCGGTTCCACACCTCCCTCTGTTATGTTATGTTTTATTCATTTTCCCCCCGTATTTAGTATTTATACGGGGGAGGATAGTCTAGTGGCCTGGGTGGTCGACTCCCAGCTGGAGGGCCACGGGTCGAGCCCCAGGGTCGGCCTACCTGTAAGCATCCATGAGCAAGATGCCTAACCCCTACCTGCTCCTTGTGATGCATGTAACTGTATTCACTGTAAGTCGCTTTGGATAAAATCATCTGCTAAATGACCTGATTGGGATGATTAAGCATAAACACATTGTCCTTCTACAGGGACTGCTGTCATGAGCTACTGGGCCATATTCCCATGCTGGCAGATAAAGAATTTGCCCAGTTCTCACAGGTAATGCTACTGAGCGCGCTGGCGTGCTGCCTGGCACAGCGGAGGCACAGTCTGGATATACAGGGCATACCATAGATCTGGTGTACAACTCACTACTTTGAACCTTTCCAGGAGATTGGGCTCGCCTCACTTGGAGCGTCAGATGAGGATATTGAGAAGCTTTCTACAGTAAGTTTAATCAGCTGTTGCTCACCTGTTGCTCAAATGTTTTGTGTTTACATTATGAAATAAAATAATAAAATATATAAAAAGTAATAAAACACATGCTTACAACCGTATTAAAACCAATACAATAATAGCTTATTCGTATCTGCAACAAATATGCAAGTGTATTTTCTAGTTGTTTTTTATTTTGAGATGTTGTGAGGGCACCGTTCTGGTGACTAAAGTACATGCGACATTGCACATAATATTTTGTGTCTCTCACAACAGTTATATTGGTTTACGGTGGAGTTTGGCCTTTGCAAGCAGAATGGAGCGGTGAAGGCCTATGGCGCAGGACTCTTATCCTCCTATGGAGAGCTCATTGTGAGTCTTTTTGTCATCTGTCCTGGTGTTATGCCGATTTCCCACTCCCTGACAGAGTCATAGGCTACCCCCCGCCCTGAGGCTGCCAAAATTCTCCCCCTACAAAATCTATCTTGTTGTGACTACAATCATGTGCTTTTTAGGGTACCATCCACTGACCAAAATACGTCAGCAGAATCCATATTCAAGTGTCTCTGACTGCAAACAAGAGATATAGTGGGGGGGTTGTGTAATTTTGGCAGTGCAGGGGAGTAGGAGTCTGTCGGGGAGTGGGGAATCCCAAAACACGGAACAAACATTCCATGGCCGCACGTGTCCCTTGCATGCTGACTGTCTTTTACGTGTTTTCCAGTACGCCCTGTCCAATGAACCGGAATACAAGCCCTTCAACCCCGAGGAGACTGCAGTCCAGCCCTACCAGGACCAAACCTACCAGCCTGTCTACTTTGTTTCTGAGAGCTTCGAGGATGCCAAGATTAAGTTAAGGTAAATATGAATAGTCAGTTTATAGAGTTTTTTCCATCCGTTCCCTATTAGCCACTGGAATAAAATGGTCCTCTACATGTTAGTAAAAAGCTGCCCTGTTTTTGGCAAGATAAAAATGCGATATTTTCAGAATTAATTTCAAAGTAAAAATGTCTCACTTTGGAACCTTTTGAAAGTTGTTTTACTAATCTGGTGTCTAGGTATGACATTCCTGGCAAAATGACATCATTGAAATTTAAACAGCATTGCTTGTGTCCACCAGAGAGGACAGGAAGAACTAAATAGAGTATACAGTAAGCAGCCGTTTCATCATATAGGCGATCACATACAGTACCCTGTACTGACTGTAGGTGTCGCTAAAAAGACGTAAACTGGAAAGCGACTGGAAAGTCACAGCCTGCACGTTTAAATCTGGCAAGGTGTTCTGTCTGCACGGCTACGCGTTAGCTTTAGCTTCACCTTTCTGTCACCTGTGGTACACCTACGACGTTATGCAGTTAGTCCTCATGGGGGCAGTATAAAAAAGGAGTGGATTAGTATTGGAGTGTGGGAAGAGGAATATAAATAATGGACTGATGATTCTGTGCTGTGCCTTTCTTGATTATACAATACACACTAATACACAACCTAACCCTCCACAGGAGGTACTCTGTGGCAATCAAACGGCCCTTCTCCATTCGCTACGATCCCTTCACCAGCAGCGTGGAGGTCCTGGACCGGCCCAGTAAGGTCCAGAATGCCCTGAGCCACGTGAGAGAGGAGTTGAAGGTGCTGTACCACGCCTTGGAGAGGCTGGGCTGAGCCAACTGTCAACTGTCAACTGGGCCTATACCCCTATAGGCTACCTCCGGAAATGCAGCTGTCTGGATAGTCCTGTATACTATGTGAACCGTGTGCAGAGAATGTGATTTTTATTTTCAAAATGTTGTCTGGAGAATATTCACTCGAAAATATATCGGTAACACTTCTTTCACAGGGATAGAGTTGGCATGGAAATTTACAGAAAAGGAAAAAGTAAATAAAGAGCAGATGGGTAAAACAAAAACGATGTATATTGTACTTTATTTGGGCTAAGTCATTTAAAAAAAAAAGAATGTATTTAAATTTTTCATTTAAATTTTAATTTATGACAATGCCCCCCTCACAAACGAGAGAATGACCCCTGATGATCATTTAGTTTTGAGGCCCCTGTTTTAGGGAATAAATGCTCTAATTTCATCCCTCAAATTTAAGAAAGTGTAGACCTAATAAAACGTATTAAAATAATATTCGCTAGGTGGCGCCAGACCATCATACATGTCCCTGTCATGGGGGTTTAGCATATGCCTTTACCTCCTTTACCTACATGGCTTCGGGTGTGATAGTCACGACTGCAGCTTCTGCTAACGCTAACATACTGTTTTGTTTTGACACATTCAAAACCCTTAATGCAGCGACATACATAGAAACAACACGAGCCTACTTAAAGCGGAAGATTCCCAAGGCCGTATTCATTACAAGTGCAGTTTCCCTTGCTGCCCACAAGAAGGCAGCAAAGTGGCGCCGTTCAACGCTCAAGACAATAAAATCTGCAACGTGTTTCCCCCTGCTGCTGCTCACAGTTTGTAGGTAAGGTATTGAACTCTGAAGATGATGTCGGCGATACAAATGCATTCTGCATCATAAAGCGCTTATGAATGGGTGTCACTAACAAACGGCTAATCTTTTCATGGATAAATTCCATTTACATGTAAACTACATTTTATGTATTTGTACAACTACTTTCTAGGTAATTCTAATGACAGGCGCATATATTGTGAATCCGTCCGATTCTTCCCCTTCTGCTGTTCTCGGAGCGGAAAGCTGAAGCCCCGGGTCCGTGTCACCTGACGGTAGCCTAGACACCGCACCACCACGGGAGAAGTGCCTCTGCCTGGTCTCGACAGAAACCTTTCTCATCTTTCAGAAAATCAAAGGCGCACTGAGTCGGAGCCTATCCAGCGTGTTGGGCGCAGATCGTCTTTTAAACCCAAAGCATATTGATTTATATGGGTCTGTAATTGCTTCAGTGTGTCCTGGATTATTCCCCCCCGTAATTGAGGCCTGGCGAAGGTTCTCCTCCTGGACAAGCCCCGTGCCAGCCGTGGGCAGAGGGAGAACCGCACCCACCCACCCACCCCACAGCCTCAAGCAGCCGGCCGTCCAGCCAGCACGATAGCAGTGGATCTCGCCCCCAAACCACTGCTGACCATAGAACGCGTATAAGCGGGCCGCTCCGTGACAACGGACGCAGGCTATACACCTCGTACAATAACACTGTCAGCGTCTAGGTAGAGAGGAAAGACGTGTAAAATACAGTTAGACAAATATACCAAGATGCAATGTGTAGGCCTCGTGTAGGTCAATGTGTGAGTATGATCAGAAAGAATAAATTCTTGTGTAGTTGGGTGGCATCACCTTTCACTCCCTCTCACAAGTTGTGTTTGCTCAACACATAATCAAAGTGTCATTACTCCATAATATATCGCTCAGGTATTTGTTATTATTATGCAGCTATTGTTTTGTGTTTTCATTGCTGACTCATGTGGACCACCCCCGCGATCTGTAATGGAGGGAATGTCTGCAAGTTGCGACAGGTCACGTGTATCAACGTAGTAACTTTATTGATCTATTGTGGAAATTGGCCCCTGAACACGACTTGTGACAGAATGCAAAGAAGCATCTGGAACAATCGGAGCTCTGTTCATTCAGAACCGAATGCAGTGGAAACTGAAAACAGTGCATAAGCTCCACAGACGCATGTCATATTTAAGGTGAGCCAGGCGTTAAGCTGGGCCAGTTTGCAGAGGCAAATGGAGGTATTAGGCCTACCTCTAAGTGTAGGGACCACATTACAATACACAGCAGGTACAGTGAACACAGACGCTCAAATCTGTCTGAGGTGAGATGTTTACAAAATGAGATTTGATCATCAACAGGCACCGCAGTATTTCTTGGCCATTTTGCCAAAACAATGTGACCCCCCGCGTGTTACTACGGCAACATATCAAAACAAGCGCTGTTTCTTGCACAGCTCCGTGACGCACCTTTATTGGTCTACATGAACGCTGTATGGCACACCCAAGAGCCTTGATAACAAATCTGCACTAAAGAAACACATTTCCACGTCGGTGCCACACGGCAAGCCTCGTGCGCCCGCATGTCACCCCGGTAACCACTCGCATGCACTAAAGGAATACGAGCAAAATCCTCCAAACCTCCCCCACAATCACTTGCAATAGATACCCTGGTTCCATTGTGTTTCTTGTGTTTAAGTCAATGGAGAAAGAAATAACAGAGCAACTCCAACTAATCAGGAGAATAGAGGAAGGATTTCTGTGTGTGTGTGTGTGTGTGTCCTCATATGACCCTCCATGTGCGCCCAGTCCAAACCCCTGCCTCGTTCATCTCCTCCCATCTTGAGCACCCCCCCATCCCTACACACACAATCCATCCTCCCTCTCTGGCGGG
>JAODLI010002354.1:3829-14053 GCA_027575585.1 Percopsis omiscomaycus
TTGGACTATACTCTTTTATAGTGTCATTGTTTACGCTCATTGGACTATACTCTTTTATAGTGTCATTGTTTACGCTCATTGGACTATACTCTTTTATAGTGTCATTGTTTACGCTCATTGGACTATACTCTTTTATAGTGTCATTGTTTACGCTCATTGGACTATGCTCTTTTATAGTGTCATTGTTTACGCTCATTGGACTATACTCTTTTATAGTGTCATTGTTTACGCTCATTGGACTATGCTCTTTTATAGTGTCATTGTTTACGCTCATTGGACTATACTCTTTTAACGTGTCGTTGTTTACGCTCATTGGACTATACTCTTTTATAGTGTCATTGTTTACGCTCATTGGACTATACTCTTTTAGCGTGTTTGTTTACGCTCATTGGACTATACTCTTTTATAGTGTGGTTGTTTACGCTCATTGGACTATACTCTTTTAGCGTGTCGTTGTTTGCGCTCATTGGACTATGCTCTTTTATAGTGTCATTGTTTACGCTCATTGGGGTACTGTGAGGAGTGGGGTCGCGTGCTGCAGTGACTGCAGCGAATATGAGCACGCTTTCTCCGCTACAGAGGGGAGACCCCACGAACATGAGACGCAACCCAGGAGCTCAAAGACTCATCATGCTGACGGGATGATGCGCCGCATGTGATGTAGTTGGATACAGTGTGTGTGTGTCAACATGCACTTGTAAAGGTGTGTGACGGTGTGTGAAGTAACCACATGGTGGCGAGGGACTGTGTGTGAGTTTGTATCGAGTGTGTGCATTGCTGAGTGTCTGTTTGGAACGTCAAGGGACGTGTTGTCATGTGTGAGTGTGTCTATAATGTGTGTGTGTTTTGAGAAATGCCCCTACCCTCATAAGACTGGATGATTGGGTCAAGCAGGTCCTGGTATTCTTTCACCTGAGCCTGATTTCCCCTGAAGACTCCTGCAAAACAACAATACAGTACATACATCACAACAATGACTAAACAGAAAGCAGACATGCATGTTTTCATTCATTTAATATCTGTATAATTTAATATTTGTATCTGGACCATAATAGAATTGTCCAGGTTTGTCCTCGATATTTCTGAAGGACATTTCATAGCGACATCAAGGTGACACTTTGAATGACATACTGTATTCAGATAGCTTTTTAAATCTTGTCATAGGACAGTATGGGGCTCACCGTCAATCATCATGTAGATGAAAAAGATGGGGAACTCGCATTCGATCCCGTCAAAAAGCTGGAAAGGACAAACAAGGAGGAAGAGTTATTAAGTTTCCACTGCAGCGCTTCGGGAAGAAAGCGGGGAGACTTTAGAAGAGCCAGTGTTCCTGGTGCTGAATGTGGAATGAAATGGCAAAGATGGAGACAAGATTGAGCGTTTTTGACATTGCTAATAGGAGCCTTCCAAAACAGAGTGGAATATTGATGAGGAGCTGCCAGTTTTATTTTCTTTTATTTAAGATTCATTGAAGCGTCATTGAAAAACTGGAAACTTTGACTGCACACACACACCAGTTAAAACTATTTTAACTGGTTTCACAGCTTCAACACAAATATTATATGCAATTACAATGAGGTCATTTAGCAGATGCTTTTAACCAAAGCGACTTACGATTAGATGCTGCTATTACATGGAGCAGATAGGGGTTAGGCATCTTGCTCAAGGATGCTTACAGGTAGGCCAACTCTGGGGCTCAAACCCACGACCTTCCGGCTGGGGGTCCAACACCGAGACCACTAGACTATCCTTCCCCAGGTGTCTCACACCGCTAAACAGTGTTTAATCAGTGGGCCAATGTAAGAATGGATCAATAAAATTGACAGATGAATTGAGCCTAAAGGCTTAATTTGAAAACATATCAGGATTAAATACGCAAAGTCACATTTTGTTATATTTTCACTCTTATTGCAGCCCTTTTTACACTTAAAGCCATGCTACAAATTGTAATTATAACCCGTTCCTCCCATATTAGACTAATTAGCAATCCCATCCGCATTATAACCTTGTACTTGAAACTGACTGGTGGCTGGAGAGAATTATTAGATAGTTGACACAGTTATTGGCTGGTCAGTTCCATCGCCCGTCTGGATGACTGAACCCAAACCAAATGAACACAGCATGCGATGATTGCCGAGAGCCTGCATTGACAAAAATCCCCCTTTACTCACTGGAATGTTATCAGAAATGTATTCAAGCAGAAATCCTATTACAGATCTCGACATCCGCTATGAATACATATGCGTAACATCACACACACACACACACACACAAACACACACTCACATGCATATATTGTACAAGGACAGGCCAACAAAGACCCTTCTCTCCCTCTATGAACAGACACACACACACACACACGCACACAGAGGTAATTTGGTTGTGAAATGAGAAACGAGTCAGTCGTAGCGATGGCAGAAAAGTGAAACAGAGACCTATTAATTCAAATAATTAAATCCTGGCTTGTTGTGCTCGTCGGGGGAGGATCAACTCGTACATGGACACACAGGCACGCACGCATAAGCGCACGTACACACACACACACACACACACACACACAGAAACTCAATCTGTTCTTTAGTAGTGATTTAATGTCAGATGATGTCAACCTACATCAGTGTTTTAGTGACATCATTATTCCAACATGGCACATTTGGCAATTAAAACCCAATATATGTAAATACAAGCCCACACAAGTGTGTATTCTTAGACGTGAGAACCTCCTACCAACTCAATTACATTTTCTAATCATATATACCATATAATGTATATGATATTGTCAACTGGTAAATATTTAGATAGGTATTAATAAAATATTTAGCATTTTCCTGAAACAATCACCCCACCATCTGCATGTCCAACGTGCTGTAAAAGGAATAATTGTTAACTTTGAACGATAATTGTTTATGTTTGTTGCAATAGACATCTATGGCTGTAACTTGACTGGTTTCATCTGCGGTGATGCTATGGAAACCTACAGAATCATCAAAAATAGCTTTTGATAGGCCCGCATAGGACACTATGTTTGTGTGTGTGTGGGTGCGAGCGTACTTGTGCAGAGATCTAAGTCCACTTAATTATAAAAGCCATTACAGGCTGGCTATCTCTGTTTCTCATCACTTCTGATAATCTCCATGGTGATGGTAGATAACAGAGATTACATCCTAATGAAATAAAAAATGGAGATGATTAGAACGAGCTCGCACGCACACACACAAACACACTGCATATACCAGTTGTCAGAGCAGATATAGGCCTACTACATGTTACCTTGACTGCACAGTGTACAGTGTACACTTGGATTGGCAGAGGCAGAGGGCCATAGAGTGGGTGTGTGTGGCCGCAAGGTGTGTTTCAGCAGAACAAAGAGAGAGAGAGAGAGAAGGAAAGAAAGAGAGAGAGAGAGGGAAAGAAAGAGAGAGATATAGAGAGGGAAAGAAAGAGAGAGAGAGAGAGAAAGAGAGAGATGGGGAGATGTATAATTAGTACTAATAAGTCTCCAGCACAGAACAGCAGCACAAGGCTAATTCATTAGACACATTTAATTTGTTTATTTATAATCTGCTTATTTTAATGTACTCTCTAGCCAGTTGACCATCA
Source organism: Percopsis omiscomaycus (assembly GCA_027575585.1). NCBI lineage: Eukaryota > Metazoa > Chordata > Actinopteri > Percopsiformes > Percopsidae > Percopsis > Percopsis omiscomaycus. Next base: position 7,430 of record JAODLI010002354.1, read on the forward strand.
ACCCAATTACCTTGCATAAAATATTAAAGACCACCGTTCTAGAATGAATTAAAACAAAAGTGTGTTAAAAGGAGCACAGAGCAATGGTTTAGATCAGAGGTTTTCAAAGTGGGAGGCGGGCCCTCCCCAGGGGGGCTCCAAACCGTTTCAGGGGAGGGCCAGTGAATGGAAGTGAAAGAATATTGCATGAGTTATCAAAAGGACGTCGTAGAATAGCCTAAATGTGTGTGATTTGGTTAAAGAGATAGTTCAGACATACAGCAGTTTTGGGGAATGTTGCTTTTTCCCCCCACTTTCTCAGAGTCAGAAACTAATAAATTCCTTAGGACAGACCTTTTTTTATGTATTTGGTATAGTCTGAAGTTATGTCCAACAGCAATATTAGGCTATCTTGGCTCAGTTGTCGAGTGTCTGTGAGATCAAATAACATCATCATGACCCCATAGGCATCCAGGAATTGAGCAAAACTACCGAAGTAAACTAAGGCAGGATAGTCTAGTGGTCTGGGTGTCGGACTCCCAGCCAGAAGGTCGTGTGTTCGATCCCCGGAAGTGGCCTACCTGTAAGCATCCTTGAGCAAGATGCCTAACCCCTATCTGCTCCATGTAATTGTAAGTCGCATTGGATAAAAGCCTCTGCTAAATGATAAAATTGTAATTTTCGACATAGCGCTGTGGTCTCCATGTTATTTGATAAGATAAGCACTGGCTGAACAACACTGTCACAGCAGTCCATGAACCGCTGTTTTTGCGGATATTATATCTGTTAAAGATAACTCCGGCCAATTTTGACCAGGACCTGAGGTTGGAAAAGCCTCCAGGTTGCCTCAGGTCCTTTAATTGCTGGTGCTGGAGTTGAATAATGGAGGAGTTTTGGTGGTAAAACGCCAGGCAGAGCTACGTCTGAAAGAAGCAGTGCTAACAGAAGAAGCCATCCATTAAAGACTGTTGGAGCTGTCCCTTGTGCTCTGTGGATGAACAGCTCCACTGATTGGTAAAAACTGTCTATCACACAGCCTGATGCCCTCAGTCAATAGTAAACAAGTTGGGACCGCCGGTATCGTCCCCAGCCTATTCTCTGTTTTACACAGACGACATCCACAGTCAATATCCGTTACCAATTCATCCACGTCTGGCTTCTGTCGCAGTGCACATCTTATTTTGATCGGCTCCCGTGGCTCTGTTCCTGACAGTGCTAAAGTCTACTATTATTTGTTTTGTTTCTCGCAGTAAAGCAAATGTTTACTAGACGGAGCGCAGAGTTATGGACTTTAGCGTGTATCGGTATCTTGAAATGAGGAGCAGCCTGCCCGTCAACAGAAACAGGAATACAATACACACAGAAACAACTGGGGCATTGCATAGTCTGTGCTAATAGTCAGTGGTAAAGTCTTTGTGCTGCATTAGCTACAGGATTAGAGAAAGCCAATTTCAAAGCGTTCCAAACGGTTGACAACACTAGTGTTCATGCTATGACAGGGCGGGTGAGGCTGGCCTGTGTGGGCTAGCGCCGGACTCTCTCTCTCTCTCTTTCTTGCTTAATTTTTGAGCGCAGACAATTACAATGAGGTCATTTAGCAGACGCTTTTATCCTACCAAACTACATGGTGCTATTACATGGAGCAGATAGGGGTTAGGCATCTTGCTCAAGGATGCTTACAGGACGATTTTTCGTTGTCGCGTTCAACACCAGGGTCACCCTATTGCAATAGTGTCACAAGTACAGGGCAATTTAGCCCTGTCCATAACAAAACTTTGCTAATCCTCCGTAATATATTTCCAAACGTAATATTTTATATTTTAGAATGTAGTCCTTCTTCCTCCCTCTCTCTCTCTCAGGGCTCATTAATTCTGGGAGGTCATTGTGTCCGCTAATGCAATGATTTGCCTAGTGTTAAATAGCTTTGCTGCCTTGGGTTCACTCTGTATCCTCAACAAGTCGGAGTTAATATGTTAACATTTGGCCATAATCCTTCCTGGAGACCAGAGAGACACCTTCCTACAGGCTGATAATTCCTGTAGATATACATGAATATATCATGCTCTTGTTCATATAGGGATGGTAGCCAAAGAGCTCCATGTATCCAGAGAATTTTATAGCTGTAGCACAGATAAAAAGTTAGTCAATTCGCTAAATAGTAGCACTGCTTCCAATTAGAGTATACTATATGTGTACTATAAGATAACAGTAGGTGGCGATAATGCTCAGATTATGCGAGCTAAGTGAAATGTATCTATACAAACTTTTTGTCTTAATTGTCCGAGAGTGATAATGCGTGCACAAACAGACAGATACACACACCTTCAGAAAAGGTCATTCAATGTCATTTCAAAAGATTTCAGGATTTCAGGTTAGAACAATTAACTTTGCTTTAAACGGTTTTTATATCACACTTCTATAAATCCAAAACTCTGCACTTCAACTGCAAGAAATTTTAGAATAATCTAGCAATCTTTGTAAACTTCAGGTTTCTAAAAGGTAAATATCCTTAGGCTGTAATTGGCATGATAATTGGTAGTCAAAATGGTTGGAAAGTCTATGTTTAGAGAGAATACTATTCACATGAAGACACACACGCAATATTGTGAAAAGCAGTATATTGACTATATATATATAGACCTAATAATAATGTAAATAATGTTACCAGTATAGTTCTGAACAGATATGATAAATTGTTGTCTAGTAAGGAGTATCTAAAATGCTACTCAGTTACAGTCACATTGCCTTCCAATCCAAACAAGAAATATTAGTATGTTGTATATCAACAAAACAATAAAAATGAAAATAATAATATAAATATTATTATCATTCATTTGAATTCCTACACACTTTTTATCCGAGAACTCACCTTCATCTCCGCAGGCTTGTAGTAGCGGCGGTCCTTGTCCTCATTGGCGGTTCGGTAACCGTCGCGGAGGAAGCGCTTGAAGCCATACTTCCCGCGTAGCTTGCGGACGATCTTGTCCAGTGTCTGACTGTAGAGGGCGTCATCGTCAACCGCAAAGGCCGGGTAGCTGATTGTTGGCAGCAGGGCCGCATCCGTGTTCTGCCAGGGAAACCCCAAGCATTTATACACTATAGGGTTGATATCATTCATGGACGGACTATGAAACGCTCATTACCCAATATTTATTTAACCAATACTTGCCAAATTGTGAAATACTTTGTCGCAGCGGTTGTACTGTGGGCTAGTTACAGATGTCTACGGTATAAGATTCTCATTTTAATAATCACATTTCACGCGTATAACTACTTTATTGTTTCCTTTGTTCCTCCCCCACAAACAGCTGTACGTATGTGTGACGTTTATTAATAGTTAAGACAGCCTGACAGAGTCACGCTGGATTCCCAGTCTTGTCAGCACAGGTACTGCAGGTTTTAAGAAGTGCAGTCTCTCGCCCAGCAGCTAATGAACTGCTCCAAAAAGCCTGCCACTTCACTCCACATTAGTCTGAGTCTCATGCATAATGTACTGCTTCAATGTATCACTTGCATAAACCATGAGGCGCAAGCACAGACACACACACACACTCCCATACACCCCTCCTGCTCACACACACACACACACCTTCATCGACTGTCATCTCCCTTCCTGCTTTCTACCGCTCCAGCAGTTCTCTCTAGAGTTATCCCCTACACTTCATCCATCTCTACCCCGCTCTCTCCATCCCCTTTCATTTGAGGCTCACAGGGTGAAAATGCTGCTCAAGTTGCCAAATGACACTTCATTCTTTCATGCTGATAGAGACCGCTCTGTTTGACACATTTAGTGGAGAGGGGAAGAGATCATTTCTCCCCCACAAATGAACTCAAGGAGGCCTATTAGAACTGGGGTCCGTTTGTTTGTCACAATTGCCAATGCCGACTGCACTAGTCCCATCTGGATTAAACCCGTTTTGAAAACGGGTAGAGCAAGGGTTGGTTTGTGGTAATTATTCAAGTAGTACATTGATTAATGCAATGTTCATTTTAACCATTAGGGGGCATTTACTCCGATAAAAAGAAGATTTCCACAATGTCGGTCGTTTTGGCAGTAAGTAGTTGATACACGGTTCTTAAGAAAGATACATAGCCTTGCAAAGGCATGCATGCCTATTTTGGACCAGTGTTATTCTGTAATAACCTGTATCTTAACTGAAATAAGTCATCAATCATCACAGACATGCAAATTGCAGTGACATTTCTGCAGAACTGTCAAAATCGCTATATTTAGCGCCTTTTCATTGCTTATGTTCCACTAGCCCCTGTTTCTCTATGCAGTTACCAATCTATCTAAAAATTTGACATCCTATTGGACTATTTATTTATATGCCAGCCATACCAATACAATTTGAACTCCTCATTATTTTTAACAAAGGGTAAAACTGTGATTATTTTCCAGCATTCGACAACCACTTTTTCCAACAAGGTCTTTGCAACAAAGTGCCGTGTTCTCCTCCAGACTGCAATCATCTCTGAAAGTGCTTTGTGTCATTTTTTTTTGGTTCCTCATCACATCCAAAGGAGTTCCAACGCTGGATTAAATTGAAACCGTATGAATTACTTTCTCTGTTTACGAACGACTTCCCCATTATCTCTAGTTCTGTGATTACTGTTTGACACCGCAATTATGGCATCAGGTCGCAGGAGTTCTTTAGTTTAGCAGTTTTATATACAGTACACCTCATGCAAAGACTGGGCAAAACAACTTTAGGCCACTTCAAAGGGCAAGTCAACAACATTTTGGACAGACTGTGTCTGTGATGTTTGTGCTAATTGTTCTGTTCTAATTTATCTCAGCTTCGTATGTTTTTACACTGCGTCTCAATATGTGCTGTGTGCGCAGCGCTCGTCTGTAAAAGAGACTTGTTGAAATAAAGGTCAACTAACTAGTGTTTGTTGTTAGCGGTGACTGACTGCATCAGCCTTCCTTGCACCCTCTTTATCTTCAGCCTCTCCCTCCATATTTTCTAATCTTCTTCAATCCTTGTCAGGTGTGTACCAATTTTAGGACTGCAACAATGGCAGCATAACCGGAATATATTCGCTAATTACATATATTTGCATACATATTGAAAATAAATGCACGACTTATTCGATAAGTGCATATTTTCAGAGAAAGGAGCAATTCATCTCTGTAGCCGTGGGCTCTTGACGTGCATAGCCTGCTTCTATTTTAGTGTTTTATTACGCCTGCAAACACTAAGAAGGTTCATTCTAGTGCTGTGCTGTTCATACACACAACCTGTATGAAAGGTTGGCATGGACGTGAAAAGGAAGCGATTTACATTGCGGAAACAGGAAAAGCAGTGGTTTACACAACAGTAAATGATTCTGCTTCATGTTTTTGTCAGATTTTGGCATGTTTGACAGCACTTCTCGATGGTTAAAGGAGGGAGCTAGGGAGAGGAAGTGTGCAATTACTACATTTGGCTGTGTCAGCCAAACAGTAGGAGCTGTCAACATGCGAATGCCTTACCATCTTCTCCTTGACAATAGACTTGTTTGACTTTCTATTATTATTTTTCCACATGTACATGCAATTGTAATGAAATAAATATGCAGCCATGGAAACAATTAGGAGACCACTGCCATTTTTAAATATAATTGAATTTAGGACATGGCTAAAGGTAACCCGGCAAAAAGAAGGAACTTCTTTCAACCTGGAGATTGAAATATCAACGTCCAGTCAAAGTCCAGTCAAAATCCAGTCAAAGCAACTGGTACTATTTGACGTAACATTTTGCATTGTCTTGTTTCTATTGAATAGCCCACCCTTGGTAAAAACATTTAACAAATAACATTTAACCTTTTAAAGCAACAAATGCGGGCCTGTCACCTTTGTATAACCCCCAGTTGGGACTGTGCTGGCCACAGCTCTCTGGGCATATGCTCATCTGGATGCATTGGCAAATCGAATGGCACCCTACTATCCTAAACAATGTTGTGCAGAACCCCACAGGCCAATATGATGTTGCACACTTTCTATGGCGTGTGGAGAAAGGGACTTGATAGCCGCCAACACTGCTGGCATACTGTAGTTCTACTTATTGCTTATTGTTGGCTGTGAGATACCGTACCTATCCCCGATCTCGCACTGAAAGGTCCCGGTGGCCCAAAACCCCAACGTGGAGAGCACCTACACTGGCACAGGTATGGCACTGCGAGTGCCGGGTTTCTCTCCTCAACTGAGGCTCCAAATTGTGGCATAATTCTACGAGGATATTCCCTGGGAGACGAAAGCGGCTTCCGCTCGTCACTCTCCGTAAAGAGATCCCTGCGCTCCCAAAAAAACCCTCTCTCATCTCAGGGGTGCATAGAGGTCTTCTAAACTAACCAGATTTGCCATCGCCCAGATTGGATTAATGGATGACTACTTCTTCTCCTGATAATTGAGATTTGATGACTGCCAAAGCGCTTGTTGAACTAGGTGACTTAATAAGCATCTAACCTATCACATTGCTAATCGGTTAGTCTACCCATTGCTTTGCTTGTAATAGTGTAGGCTCTCAAAATTAAAGAGAACTGTACCCAACTGTACACAAAGTCGATGTATGTAGGCTATGCGCTATATTCTTGTCATCTTAGTTTATATTACCAATTATTATGAATACTATAATTGTGGTTGTTTTTCCTGAGGCTGTT
>JAODLI010002354.1:14153-30974 GCA_027575585.1 Percopsis omiscomaycus
CTATATTCTTGTCATCTTAGTTTATATTACCAATTATTATGAATACTATAATTGTGGTTGTTTTTCCTGAGGCTGTTTCATATTGATGAATATTAGCTCCGTCGGTAAAATGATCGTAAAATGAGGGCCAGTGTGTGTGTGTGTGTGTGTGTGTGTGCGCATGAACTCACATGGGAGCGGGACTCTCGGGGCAGCAGGGAGCAGAGAGTCTGTCGGTTCCTGTTGTGAGCGTCCAAGTCCACAAAGATCACAGACCAGGAGCAACCCTGCACATAGAGACACACACACACACACACGTTTCTGTGTGCCCAGATGTGTCCTACACACCAACGCACCCAGGGCCATACACACTCAGCAACCAATTAGAGAACACGTACCCCCCCCCGGAAACGGCAAAAGGGGCACCTGAAAACGCCTCCGCAGATCAAAACACCTCTGACAGCGCCCGCTCTTACACAACTTACAGAGCGATATTTCATAACTGGACTTGTATTTCTGGCCTTCACACTGAAAGTGCCGCGTGGGCGTACTTTAACAACAGCGAGGAGGGAGTCATTCGATCATTTCAAAAACTCTACACAAGTAGGCTACTGCTCATACAGCCCAGCCTCTTGATATATACTGTAACATGTGCACACAAATAATCTCTCTCTTTCATGCCTTCTCTTGATAACAGCACTTAGTTTACCTTCTCTGGTTCAGAAATTCTTTACCCGTTTTATGTTTTTCTTCACCTATTTTTTGTATTTTTCTTTCCAGCTGTCCACCAGAAGGCACTTACGTAAATCTCCTCAACCTGTTAAGCAATTTCTTATGCAAGTCCAATGCATTATGTATGAATATCGCCATCCGGACAGGGCTTTTAGTCAAACTAGCAGGCCTCCTGTTGAGATTTGCATTCTGCAAAGAATTGCGGGCCATGGAAGTGAGTGGTTTTGACAAGTTGAGAGTGAGCCGGAACAAACGAGGGTGAACCAGTCGAACAAACAAGACAATAGCTTCTGTCTGTACTGTGGCGCAGTGGTTCTTGTGGGTCTGGACCACCTGAGGGGTCACAAGATGCTTTATCGGGGGGGTTGTGAAATTATTTATTATATGTAATTTATTGTAATGTATGATTTTTATTTGAAATTTGAAATTACAATATTTCTAATATTTGTTTCATTCTTATTTTCTTAGATGCATTTAAATTATGTATTGTATTTGATGTGTTGTCTTGTGACTCACCTGGTGTACTGAATCACTTCACAGGAATAAAAGTTTACAGACCCGCTGCTCTGGTGGACTGATTTTCCCCCCAAAACACTGGGCTCTAGTTTCCGGACGGCACAAGGCCGGCGGTAGCACTAAGGCAGATGTAGTGACAATTTCGTTGGGCACAAGGTGGTTTTTCTCACGCCTGGGCTTGTTTGGCCATAATTGAAGACAGCGCCCACTACCCCCACTGATCATTTATTCATTCTAATCCAACCCTTTTACAACTGCACTGCCGTTACGCCCAATTACCGCAGAAACCATAACTGAATTTAGCATAAATGTTTTGGCCACACCTTAACCCCGTTGCACACTGCGTCTTGACCGGGAAACTATGGCCTATTGTGTTATCATAGTCGGACAGACTGAACAGCTTAAACCAACCCTGATACGTTATATCTTGGCTCCTGGCATTATCGCACCAGCAACGGCTGGTACAGGCTGCTGAATTATATACCAATCCCGAGATAGGAAGTGAAGAATATAAAGTTTGGATGGTCCACATTTCTAAGTACACAGATAATCACAGTACTTACACAGTACTGTGTTCCACTAGTCTACTTAATTCACTTCAAAAAGTTGATATCTCAAGTCACATAAAAATCTATTGATGACTGTCCACTGACCGCGTATAAAGGCTGAGATAAATTGAACTTGCATCAAGATGTGTCCGTAGCACACTCCAGACGTGAGCCAGGTAGTAAGATTTGGAATGGGCGAGCTAGGAGTCAGCTGGGAAATCAAGATTGATAGAGATCATTAATAAAGAACTGGATGGCTTCTAGCACTTCCATTCCCACAGTGGGGAACAGGGCAGAGCAGGACTCAACACACACACACACACACACACACACCCACACACAGAGTCTCAGACAAAATGGATCATAAAGCAAGAAAAGCTATCAATTGATTCTTTCAACAAGCCGAGATCGCTGACAGAATACATTTCCCGGTGTGGTTACACTCATAATTTCACAAGTCATCAGAAAAGAAACATAAACAGCGATGTAATGTACACTCAAGTTCATTTCTCACGATGCCAGCCCATAATGATCTGAGAACACACTCTGAAGATCGGGGACATTAGTTTGTCTGAGCGCCATCGTTCCCATTTGAGCGGAGGGTGGAGAAAACAGCAAAAAGAAACAATAACACGAGAAGGCTTGCTAAGTGGAAACCTTTGTTTTCCAATCCATTAGCAGGTATAATGGATGTCCCTGTTTCCTGGTCTATCTGCCACGCAGGTAGCAAACAAATAAATCGGCTAATGGATGTTCCGATGCAGACCGGACAATTCGTAGGAAGATGGCCACAAACGTGAAGCACGTCCATCAATCAAAGTCCAAAAGGGCGCAGACACTTCACAGAACACAATACGACCGTACCACATGAGCTTATGGTCAAACGACGCGCACTCTTCTCAAGGGAAAGAGTGCCGCTCTAGCAGAGCTAGCGCTAATGATGCTGATGATATCAAGTCATTTAGACAGCCGTGACTTCCCATTAATTCAGCTATCTCAGCCCGTTATTCTTCACTGAGGCCAACGACAAGGAGGCCATCACGCACATTTCAGTGATGCATGAAATCTGAATAATGGACCGCTGCAGATCTAAAATAGAAACCGGGCCGTCTATCTGCGATGCCATCTTTATTCATGCAACACTATTAGAAAAGAGATGAGAACGTGTCCGTCTTGGGACTTGTATAGGGGGAAAAGGAGGCGTTCAAGTGAGTGAATTATTGAAATACCTGATTTCCAAACAGGTTGAATCCATTGATAGCCTCCAGAGCAGCTTTGGCCAGGCCCACAGAACTGTAGAAACAAGAAACGCTAGGTTATACAGGAAAGGCAGCCGCATGTAAAAAGCGCCTCACAAATTGTACACAAATGAGCATTTCACTGTAACACATTGGCAATAAAATCAAAGCGATAAAGAGTAACAACCTGGGCGGAAGTGCAACACAGAACTCCTGGTGTTGAGAATTGAAGCTTTGAAGGTTGCACACTGCTGTCTGCACGTCTTCGATAAAGCGGAAGACTACGAATGTGGCCTACTGTAGATAATGGATCTCTATTGAATTTCACACCGGCTGGCTACTGTGATTGCAATGCAGATAAAATGTGATTCCATTTCACTGTCACTTTGTTTCCTTTACTCCCCCGCAAAGTTCTCCCCGGAGGAAAAACAAAACAAAAAAAAGGAACCTGGGCCATGGGCCCTTAGAGAACCAACTGACATGTGCTCAATCAATACCATCAGCTAAATCAAGGTAATAATACAGAGAACAGCTCAGTAAATCAGTGTGGAAAAAGAGCTCGGTTTAAAGCAGCCCTGAGTAACACGCACACAAACATACATGTACTGTAACAGAAAGAATGGCAAACAATAGTCAGCAGGTACAGCTTCCAGAGAGGCTATCGATTTTCTGACCAAACTGCTGTGGGCTGAGCTAGGAGGCTGATAGCTTGTCGGAGAGAGAGAGAGAGAGAGAAAACATGGGGAGAAATAGGATGAGGTAGAGAAGGCTTGGGGTAACAGAAAAGGGGGTAACAAGTCAAATTAAGATAGAGGCCCAAAACTGCAATATGATGCCATCGTTTCAGTTGTCAGTTCTCACGTGATGAAATACTGGTGAAGAAGTTGAGTTTGTTTTGAAATGAAGTTCATAAGAAGGCTGACTGAATAGCTGACAGTCAGGGGCAAGGTGTCCAAAAAACAGTTCTTGAGTAAAACAGTTGTCTGAAACTGCTGCAAATACAGTGAGCCCAGCTCCTGATCATCCATGGAATTTACTATCTTTAACAGTAGTCTCATAATTATTTCATCATGGAACAAATGGTAAACCGTGCATTTAGCAGTTGACATACATACATAGTAGTTGAAATATATAATAATCTCATTTTTAGGTGGGATAAAATATAGATTGTTCTATTCGGGTGAAACAGTATCATTATCGTATAACAGATTATTCTGAACAAGACTTAAACAGACATCTCTATTGTAAATATGTAAATGTCCTAATTGTGTGTCCTTTCCTATTGTGTAAATATTATTCTATTAAAAACACCACAGGATATTTTTCTGAAATTCCAACCCTCACAGGAATAAATATGGCATTTTAATTAAGACAGACTGAGCTCTCCAGCCATTTGATTAGATGTGATGATAAATACGAAGGGGGAAACGGATAAAATGAATCATTTCATTTTATGTGAACAAATTAATCCCTGTCCTAAATAAACACATATTTTCCAGCTCATCATCCGGAAGCATTCTCTGCCCACTGGCACCCGAGGAGTTGGAATGACTCCCCAATTTTTATCATTTACATGAATCTTGTTTACACGGAAGCATTTCAATCTGCCCCAACGACAGACTGGCATTAACACGCTGCATGTTAACAGGCATTACACAACCGCTATGACATGTACTGAGAAAACTCTACATCGCTAATTTTAATGATCTGAGGGGGAGTAGAGACAGACAGGCGGGGAAAAACAGGAATTGCAGGACAGAGTCTAATCTGTACAACATTAAATATGTTATCTTTTCTTCCGGGGTATCTTTTCCAGCTGTTGTTGATAGCCTTGGTTTGTTGGACGAAGGGGGAGAAAAATCAGGCTTTCTAGAGATAAGGAGTGGCAGAAATTGAGGATCTTTATCAAGATGTTGGAGGAGAGAGGGGAGAGAGGCCAATTTGACCTTGGATGATGTAGCGGCTACTGTACAAACACACAACAGCAATCCCTCGGCAGTGAAAAAGGGAGGGCGGCAACACTTTTAACACATGCAGTACATTAGGTCCTATGCCACCCCTGGCTATGATACAGCATTACACATTGAACTGAACACACATTCACGGATGAAACTGCCTCGTACACTTGAATTAAGGTGTGAATTTGAAGAACTCGAGTGCATAAGGAGGTGGCCACGGTGCTTACATTTTCCGCTACCCAGAGCCTATTAAGCAGGTGGTTGACTGTCACGGAAAATTAATTAATAAGGTCTATTAAACCACGATCAAACCAAGTTACATTATATTCAACCCACTAAAGTTACAGCCTAAATAGCCACATAGGCCTTTTGAAATACTGAACAATAAAAACAGCTCATACCAGAAGAACCGATAGTTGTGAGACATTGAGTAACCCTATTGAATGATGTTGATATTATGTCCCTGTGCATTCCGTACACAGAGGTCAGAGTTTAGCACATATTCGGGGCTTTTGTGCCCAGCTGTGTGTGCACCTATAAGTGTGCTACCGTCAGTCTGCGTGTGCAAGAACAGGTGCGTTTCCCGGGCTGGCTTCAGACCTGGAGTGCAGCTCGGTGCTGCCGTTGTTGTACTTGCTCCCTCTCTCCCACATGCCGAAGTCTGGGACCCTGTAGGCCCTCTCCACACAGAACACCAGGTTCTGGATGAAAGACACCTGCAAACACATCAAACACAAGAGGGAAATGAATGGGCCAGTACCACACAAAGGCATGCGCAGGTGAAACCCACACATTCTGTATAGACCAGGGGTCAGAGACTGTGGGCCTCCCCTCACACAAAGCTTGGAAAAAGGCTCCCCCTCACACACACCTCCACCCCCGCTTTAGTTTACTTACGTAGTTTCGCTCAATTCCTGGATTCCTGGATCACACACATTTAGGCTATTCTACGACCTCCTTTTGATAACTCATTTCTAACGATAGCATTTCTAACGAATGCTGTTTCAAGTCTGACCGTTGAGAAAGATTTGACTCATTCATTGAACGAGAGCGGAGGTCGTAAGTGGCTCGGGACGTTTTGGGAAACTGGAAATGTCACTGAACGATTCTTGAGACTTGAACAAATCCTTCCATTAAACAAAGTGAAATTATTTGAATCTTGATTTGAAATTATTGATTTGAATGATTTGAAAAAGACTCGAATGTGTCATCTCTAATAAAAACGCTCACCGCCAATTTATAATTCACATCATGTTGTGCTATTCACTATTGGATGCTTTCTTTTTTTTCAGAATTAGTTTGGCAATATGTCGCTTTTTCAGTCTTGACACAAAATGTTCGTGTCGTCAATGAAACATGAAAAGTTTGTGTCCGTATCATACATACAACTGATGCTGCCAAAAGCATTTAGGGCATCCTGTGCCGCTCAAACAATGTTGTTTAACCAGTGTGTGTTCTGTGGCTGCATTCATTTTATGTCAGTTCTTTTACATTAATAATTTGCAATGAATATTTAGGGATTTGTTCAGAAAATGCACCGTATATCCAAAGCTCAAAGTAAAGGTATTCAGGACAGTCCTGATAATGTCAGATGACTTAGTGGCCCTAAATCATTGAAGACCTTTAAAGAAGCAGCATGCACACCTGTGGCTGTGTGTGTGTGTGTGCGTGCGTGCGTGCGTGTGTGAGAGAGAGAGAGAGGTGGGTCCTGAGTATTATATTAGGAGTTTTATGGGTACAGTGATTAATGAGGGAAGCTGTATAGTATCTTAATGGTATCTTAATGAATGTCTGTGCCCATGGGCCAAGCCTGCTGAGCATTCTGTCTTTCTGCTGTTAGCATACAATAATAGCTCAGGTCGTCATTACTGTTTCTATGTTGTTTTTTTGCATTGCTTTTTTGAAGGGGGCGGTATTATAAACAATTGAGGCCCTATAGGTGGATATGAGTCAGGCACACTAATCGGACTCACGTTGCTATGCTACATGCTGCATAATACTTCAAAAGGCCCTCACAAGGAAGTCAATATTATATCTTCATCAATGACATGTTTCTCAACAGAAACTGCGTATTTATTTCACCTCAGAAAATCTACTGCAATGCAGTTTCTGATGGAGTCGAAGCCTCCAGTGCATTTAACAGTGTCAGCCAGCAGCTAGCAACCGCAAATGCCGGTTTAGTGGGAATTACAAACAGCATTTCAGTGTTTCAAACAGCAATTTAAATATAATTAGAGGTCATTTTGCTTGCTTGTTAGTGCTGAGGCAGTTTATTAAAAGGGGCCAGACTGCAATTTCTGTTACGCAACCCAGTGAGCAGTGTTTAAACATGGAAATTAAGGCTGCCACGCAAAGGAGCATGCCCTCAACACAATATATTACTGCACATTTGTTTGCTAGTGAGAGAAAAGAGTGAGACGTTATTAGGGAGGGGTTTCCTGTAAACACAGGAATGCTTGTGTAGCGTAACTGGCTAACGATATAATGATTCACTTTATTTATTTTTTTGAAGATACTCTCAAACCAGTAAAACAAAAGTCTTATTTTTACAGTCTGCACAATTTGAGCACCACTGTGAGTGTTAAGTAAAGCTGACAATGAGCACACTATAACCACAGATAGAACAAATAGGATTGTGTGTGCACATTTAACAGCCATACGGACTCCAGGTTTGATAAAAGCCCATGCATAAAAAGAGACTGAAAATTAATAATCAAATCAACACTTTCAGCAATATAGATTAATTAATACAATTTAAGGGGAGCTCCTTAACTACTCTTTGGTACCTCTATGGAATATTTCTACTTTGTCACTGTATATACTGTAGCATGACATGAAGACGTACATGGCAAAAGATACCATTAACCAACACTGAATATAAGATTAAAGGGAGTGCTCTGTAATAGCAAATCACCCCACAGAGAGAGGGGTGACATTCATTGTGTTGTGCGAGCTCCTGGCGGTGGTGCGGTACCTCGTCCGTGTTGTATATGATCTGCAGACCAGAGCTCACCATCTCTACCAGGTACAGCAGGAAGAGAGACACCGCATCTATCTGTAGGAGGAGGGAGAGAGAGAGAGAGAAAGAGAGAGAGATAGAGGTAGAGAGAGAGAGAGAGAGAGAAAGAGAGAAAGAGACCGCTGTAGTTGTGCTGCAAGATACAGTAAGATGAGTTCATTCTTGTAGCTTGCGCACGACTTGACATTTTCAGCTGGAGATTGGGATCTGAGCTTAAGCAAGCCAAGCAGGAGACATTTACATTTTACATTTCCAACATTTAGCAGAGACCTATCCAAAGTGACTAACAATGAGGAGACAAGGTGGAAAAAGAACATTACTGTTGAATATTCAGCTTTAATAAAGCAGATTGCTATTGATAAACTGCACTTTATTTTATTAATTAATAGTTTTTTCCCCATTGATACATCAATACATTATACACTAAATGTAGGGTGTCAATCTAGAGGATATCTGTCTCAAAGGACAAAGTCTTTTTCCCCTTCCTATGCACACAGATTCAGATGGGTAGCCAAATTATTAAGACATTTTAAAAAGAATATTTCAGTAGCAAAAAAGTGAGTCGTAGGTCTGTTCATTTAGTCGTTTGTGTGTTTCATTTCCATTCATTCTTTCATTCAATTGCAATTACAATGAGGCAGATGCTTTTATCCAAATCTACTTACAATCACATGGTGCTATTACAAGGAGCAAATAGGGGTTAGGCATCTTTCTCAAGGATGCTTACAGGTAGGCCAACTTTGGGGCTCAACCTTCTGTCTGGGAGTCCAACACCTAGACCACTAGACTATCCTGCCCCCCATTCATTCATTCATTCTCTAATGCCTCCGTATATTAAGCGATAGATCCCATTGGCAGCTAATTCTCTGTTGTCTCACCTGCAGGTGGCTGTAATCGCTATAAGAGCGCACCTCATCGCCTGTGTCCACCTGGAACACAGAGTGGAGACACTTTGATGGGCTGGGGTCTTGCTTGAACTGCTCCACCTGGAGGAGAGAGAGAGAGAGAGAGATGGGGGAGGGAGGGAGAGAGGGGAGGGATGGAGAAAGAGAGAGAGAGAGGAGGGAGGGAGAAAGAGAGAGAGAGAGGGGAAGGAGGGAGAGAGAGAGAGAGAGGGGAAGGAGAGAGAGAGAGAGAGAGAGAGAGAGATTAAAGAAATCATCAACCTTCGACTCAGCGAACCGGGTGCCGCAAATTACGGTTAGAGGGCGGTGACATGCGGTGACATGCGGTGACATGCAGTGACATGCGGTGACATGCGGTGACATGCGGTGACATGCGGTGCTTACGCGATCAGCCGCAGGTTTGGTACAGCCAACGTAAAATGAAAAGGCACACTGTGCACTTTCTGCGGACTTGCCGAGTCTCTGTTTACGCTGCGCTCTCCAACGTACGTACATCTGATCCTCGGTGCTCACAGCAAAAACATGAGCTGGCACTGGGCAGTTTGATATTCAAGTTCAACGTTTTACAGTGAGAAACTACGCAAAATGTCGTAGGAGACAAGGGGTCATGATACTGTATATGCAGTCATAACCTACAGTATAACCATATCTTATCCTAACCTTAACATAACCTATACAGTACTAACCTTAACCAATTAACCTAAACCTAAGCTAACTGATTGCTCGGAGGGCGGCCACTGTACCCTCCCCTCCTTCCTCTTACCAAACATCCTTTTCGCACTATTTTCCTATATTACATTCCCCTCTTTCCCCATCCTCCCTCCCTCCCTCTTTCCCTCCCTCTATCTCATTTTCGCTACTCTTTTTCTTTCCTCCTCGTCGGGTCACAGCAGAGACCCCCTGTCCCAGTTTCTCTCTACCCTGCTCCACTTCCAGACGCCCCACAGCTGGTGCAGCAGTTGGCAGTGCAGAGAGAAAGAGAGAGATAGAGAAAGAGAGAAAGAGAGAGGGAGAGAAAGAGAGAAAGAGAGAGAGAGAACCTCCGGCTGCAGCTAAGAATGGGAGGCCGTTGAAGCCGTTGAAGCCCATTTTAGCTCAGAGGTCTCCAAAATGGAGGACAGAAAAGTCCCAGTGTCAACTGGTAGCACGCTGTGAGGATTGCCACACCCTGCGTTGGTACAATGGTCCACAATGAAGAGTGACTAGCCCCTGCTGGGGCTTCACTGGGGACTCCCTGAAGACAGTGGGAGAGAGGGAGGACCCTGCCCACTCGACTTGATTATATTTGCCCAGTGACAGCCCTATATCAGGTCTTTATTAACAATGCCATGTTGGCTTTAAGCGCCGGAGACGAGGTCACGATAAGTGGGGCGAGGCGCAAATCAACGGTGTAAACGGCAAGTTGTAATTAAGACACACGGGAGAGCTTGCTCTTAAGATTAGGTCAACTAGGTCGAGGCACAATGGAGAATGAAGCCGCATTACCTGCGGCGTAGCCGCGGCGATACACTGCATGTTGCACACGAAGCAGGGAATTAACGAGGTGTGTGCGATAATTTGAGCTGTTTAACATCCAATAAATCTACCAGAAAATTGGAATGAGAGTTTCTCTTAAAAAAAATAATAAAAAAAAGCTGTTAGCATTTAACACATTACCAGCAACTGATTAAACAGTTACGAAACAAAAGCAGCCAGCTCCTTCTTACATTCACTGTGTGATGTGAAAGGCCGAACAGATGCGGTGAACACACTTTGGGAGGCTTTCGTAGGTTCAGTGTGAGAACTAGAAATACTGTAGCGTTTCCCGCTGGCTTTGCGGACCCACCTTGTCGGCCTGTCTCATGTAACAGTAGAGGATTCCTCGCATGCACTTGATGGCAGAGTGCTCCATCTCGTGAGTCCTCCCCATGTCGTCGTCGATGCGTCTGAGAAGCAGTACGTAGCGGGGGAACACAACAGCGCACACAGGGAATGAATGGAGTGGAGGTCACTCTTAAGGCACTGCTACTTGTTCCGTTTGGGACTGTGCACACAAATCAATAATGAGCTGTGTGACCCTGGCAGTTTATTTTTTTAAGTGTGCTAATATGTGTTGTATCGCGGTGTTGTTTAGATGTAGCAAAAACAATGTGGCTATTTTTGGGAAGGTCTCTCTTTATTATGATAGAGTATTAGGGCCACATTGCATTGTAGAAAATATTTCAAGAAAAAATTCGTAATATTACGAGAATAAAGTTGTAATACTAAGTGAATAAGGACTTATTCTCCCAATATTATGACTTTTTTTCTCGTAAAATTACGACTTTAATTGTTACTACACATTTTTTTATAAACATTATATTAACTATTCTCTAAGAAGTGGGCTTTAGTTTTAAGGACTCTAGATAGCACAAATACAAATAACGGCCTGCAGTTTCACAGTTTGTTTAGTACAGAAACTCTGAATAAATGTGAGATACGTAAATTATATTGCACAGAAAATATAGTCAAATAAAATCCCTTGTCTGCAAACTAAAATATCACAGCTAATTTTAACAGGCCACGTAGCGGTTTTACAGTATTGCCACTGCAAAGATAAGCAATTTTGCTTGCAGTTACCAACAGAGTCAGCACAAGTCCCCGAGTGTCTGAGAGTCTCATGTGCACATGACAGAGGTCACGGTAATAATGACTGTAGGTATTGGCGGGGGACAGCTAAGCCACTGAGGTGGAACTTGTTTAAACATCAGTGGTACACAGCGCATTAAGCACGCTGTCTTTTGAACTTGACCTTCTGCATCAAAACTGAACGTGTGCAGAGGACACAGCACAGCTTCTAATCCTCCATCAAAGGCCTCTTTTAAAGTAATCCACAAGGCATTCCTTTAAACTTGGACAATAAGCAGTGAACTCGTGTTTTCAAAGAAGGTCATTATTAACCATTAATGACAAATTTTAGCCGCGAGTGTCTAATATTTGCAAAGATGAGGAGGGATGATTCACTGAGAAGCAGACAAACACCATCACACAGAAAAGGGGTGAAACTGTATTAGCAAAATCCATTTCCATTTAGTGTGTTTTAGCCTGATGTGTTTTACGTCGTGGAGGAAAATACAATGTGTGAGACCATATTTAGTCAGCTACACAAAAATGTGAAATCCAATGTAGTTAAAAGGTTAAGATAGCAACATAATCTGAATTTCCTTCATTCTAAAGTATAGATCACACCAAACCCCACTTAACAAACCCTCACAATAAATAAATTAAGGTCTGTCTATTTTCAGATTAAATAATAATTAATCTTAAGGACACATGGAAACAACCCCCCCCTCATATTACCAGGGAGCTATGTGTGCAGTAGTTAATAGCAACCTTATCAGATGAGAATAATCTTAAATGAAACTTTCATTAAGTATATTTTAACGCCAGCAGGGGGCGGTAATTCCCCAACAAATATAGAAACCAACTTGCAAACTCTGTAGAAGTAGCACCTCCAACGAGACGCAAATTCCGGTAGCTTCCGTATTTCAGCTGAAGTTTTAGTGGCAGCCTGTCGAGGAAGTCGGTTACCTTGTCACACCACAGGAACGTCAAAATTTGACGTTCATGAAAATGGCCAGAATTGTAAACGAGAGAAAGTTACTCCTGCAATATTCTGCTGAAAAAGCGTTAAATTCCAGTGACAACTTCTAATGGCAGTCAGCTGTGGATGAGCACTGCACTCATGCGAGAGCCCCCTCCCCCTTTCTGCCGTTGATCATCCATCGCTGCCACTCTCCAAGTCCACACCTCACGTAATCCCTCGCTTCCCCTCTTATCTCTCCTCCTGTCCAAACACTACTCTTCTCGGCACATAACCCTGTGACCCCCATCTCTCCCTTCAATCTCCCACTTCCCCCATCTTCCCCTTGCCTTTCATACCCCTATATATATCCTCTTCCCGGCCTTATCTTTCCTTCTTTCTTCTCCCGCCTGGCCCTTCGCCTGGCCCTTCTTTCTATTCGTCCTGCTCTCTCACTGTCTTTCCCTCCCTTCCCTTTTCTCTTTATCACAAAACTCTTGAAAGAACTATAATTTTTTTGTGCGATGACATTTTATTTGGTGTTTTTTCTGTAGCCTGTCGTGCCAGTTGACTTCAGTAAAAGCTTTAGACTGCAGGCATTTCCTGTGCTCTCGGTGAAACATCATCTCCCAGTGTATGTGAGACCTTCAAATCATAGAGACAGTCTTGCAATCTTGGCCAGAAAATCGATCAATCAATCAATCAGTCAATCAGTCAAGTTAACTTTACTTGTATTAGGGGTTTTAACTATTTCATAATTGCTTAGTCCGTAATTCTTTTTATTAATATTCAAAATAATCTATGCATTTTATTTAACCATAAATTGGCAGTAAATAAATGTAATAAGGTACAACAGGATGGCAAATACTATCTAAACCCAGAGGTACTGTATCTTGAAATAACTTTATGGGCCCTAGTTTCCCGGTCAAGGCGCAAGTCAATCTTAGGTGTGGCTAATACTTTTTTGCTCATTTAGACACAGTTGTAAAAGGGTTGGATTGAATTAATTATCAGAAGGAGTGGTGGGGGCTGTCTTCAATTACGGCCAATCAAATCAGCTCCTCTCAGTCCTGTTAACAGAAGCGTCTTGGTGAACTGCCAATTTCCTAATAGACGGCGAAGGTCCAGACCGGCAGAAAAGCTTCTCCCGGGAGGAAACAAAACTGATTGTTTGGGAGGTGCACAGTCGCCAATTGTGCAAATATGGCACCTCTAATAAACCACCATGATACATGCCAGGACAGTAGTCAATAGTTAATTCACGAAACATAAACATACACAAATGTCTGTGCTTATTGCACCTTCTCCTAAAGCCCGGAAACTACCGGTTGATTGTTCGATTAATTGTTACACCCCAAACTTTTTAATCACAGTTCCATTTAATCAGTGTCTATCTATTCCATTGATGAGATTCATTGACACATCAAGTATGTAACTATTGTTAGAGGATCAATCCTTGTGCGCGTATGCGTCTATATGTGTGCGTGTGTTTTATGTGTATGGTAACACAATGGACTGGGGGAGAGATCCTCATAACAGTCAGGGCAGGGAGTGTGCGGGTTCATGTCCTCCATGCATCCACACTGTGTGCTTGTGTTAGGTGTGGTGTGTACTAACCTGTAGGCCAAAGACATGGCCCAGGCTGCAGCGGAACAGTACAGGGAGTCCCTGACCTTGGCCTCCTTACAGGAGGCGCAGGACTTGATGGGGAACAGGCCCGTGGTGGGACTCTGGAAGTTCAGAATGGTTGTCTTCACTGGAGAGAGAGAGAGAGAGAGAGAGAGAGAGAGAGAGAGAGAGAGAGAGAGAGAGAGAGAGAGAGAGAGTGTCAACACAAATTACAATAGTGCATGTCTTTGTTAGTGCACGGGGTCTTTTTTGAGGTATTACACGGCAGCTTTATGGTTTTGTAGACGGATATTTAACAAATTGAAAAACTAAACCTTTCATTGTATTATTGTTACTTTCTACTCTAAATTATTAAATTCATTGTAATAATTAATCCTGCTAGGCAAACAGGTTCAGCTATAATGAGGGTGCCTAGCCCCCGGACATGAGGTTTAAACCGACTGTGTGTACAAGCAAGAGAAGACACAGAAGGTTTTCTTTAACAGGGACAACGCAGTTCAAAGTTGCTTTACTCTGCTTACATTTCAATAAGGCAGTTTCAATAAGGCAATGCAAGTATTGCTGCATTTCCTCCAGACCTCACTAGAAGAAGCTCATAGCACGCAAGCACACAGAGGAAGTGAAGTGAAGAAATCTGAGCAAATGTTCTCAAGCACCTCTGGTACGCAAGAGGTTTGTAAGAAAAATATACTTTTTGTAGCGGGCCTAGCCCCGCAGAGGTGACCTAGAGGGACACTCACCCCTTCTCCCCTCTCTCCCTCTGAGCCTAGAGGGACACTCACCCCTTCTCCCCTCTCTCCCTCTGAGCCTAGAGGGACACTCACCCCTTCTCCCCTCTCTCCCTCTGAGCCTAGAGGGACCCTTTGTTTGTGGAAAACCCTGGTTCGTGTCTCTGTCAAGACAGAACCACTCCCACACCTTTCCCATTCCAGGAGGGTACGCTAAAAGGTCTATGTGACCCCCTAACAAATAAATGAATACATTACAATTACAATGAGGTCATTTAGCAGATGCTTTTATCCAAAGCGACTTACAACTACATGCTGCTATTACATGGAGCAGGTAGGGGTTAGGCATCTTGCTCAATGATGGGCAGGATAGTCTAGTGGATTGGGTGTTGGACTTCCAGCCGGAAGGTCGTGGGTTCAACACCTTGACCACTAGACTATCCTGCCCCCATACATACACATAGTGAGACTTCAAACTCCGGGAACTTCCCAATATGGAGTTTTGACCCAACGTAAGTCCAACGTTGAGTCCAAACCCCAAACTCAAATTGCCAATAACATGGTTTACGTGAAGTTGCGTTATATAATCCTATTGTTGACTTTATATAATCTACACTGAATTTATGTAATAAACTCACTTTACATTAAGGAGAAGGTTCTCTGCTGTTGTGTATCACAGAACACGGTCAATACTATGGGACAAAAATGTATAACTTCGGATTATTGATTTATGACCAATATTGATCAGACAAATTATGAAATATGAATTATTATTAAATCATAACTTGTGCCCCCCAAACAATGAACTGAGGTGGTGTTCCGAAAAAGTAAAGTCAAAAGACTTGAAATTAATTTAATAACGTGTATGGTTCATCCACAAACCCTTTACATTTTTAATTAAATGTCTCACTTCTTTGACCTTTGTGATGAATTACCTGGCCTGGTCCTGTTAATTTGGACCTCCCACCCTTTACACTAGTAAGAAACCCCCTACTGTATCCACTGGCACATACACATATGCGCACACACAAATATGAAGCCAAAACCACTACCATTACAGTTCCAAGGAGCGGACAACAAATTAAGAAACAGGGTCAAAATTAACTGTGTGGAAACCCTTCTAGTTTTTAATGAATTGATTGAGACAATTATAATTATACTGTCATGCAAAAGGCTTTGTAAATGCAATAGTTAAATTATGTGTCTCACATGCAATTAGTGGCATTTGGTTGAACCTAGAAAGGCGGCATTTCACACCAAAACATTGTTGCCAGTTGAAGACGTTTTAATTGCCCCAATAAATGCAATTTTCAAAAGGCGCCGCACATCAATACAACACATTCCCTTCGACGATTTCGGAAAGAATAGTGCCGACAGTGAGCCAGGGAGGAAGCCAGGTCTAGAGAAGAATGGGGAATGGGGTCCTGCGGTTAGGGGCACATGGGCGTCTTCGATGGGTGTGTTTATAGCCTACCAGGGGCACGACAGGGCAGCAACACGCTGAATGGAAACAGTGGGTGGCTGCTTTACCCTGCCTAGATGGCCCGTGACTGTGTGCAGGATTGTAGAAGACACCAAGAGGACAAAATACAAACAAACAGGGAAGAGGCCACGTTGGGTAAAATAACACCACACGCATCTTGGCATTCCATTTAAAATATGCTGAAATATTACAAACTCTAACAGGGGGCCGGGGGAAAACTATTTATCTGTCATACACACACACACACACACACACACACACTCACATTTGGGTACACACGCACACGCAAGGACGCACACACACGGACGCACACGCACGGACACACACGCACGGGCGCACACGCACACACATAACCTCCCCTCACTGATGACTAATCTGTCTAAAAGGTACACTTCATTTGTCATCAGCATATTATGCCAGCATAAATGAAGAGGACATTCAATCTTCACCGACATTTGTTACACAAAAGAACGAAAGAAAGAAAGAAAGAAAGAAAGAAAGAAAGAAAGAAAGAAAGAAAGAAAGAAAGAAAGAAAGAACGAACG
>JAODLI010002355.1:0-10585 GCA_027575585.1 Percopsis omiscomaycus
GGGGTCCTTTGATCCTTATTCTATCCTTCTAATCCATCAACACTTTGATCAGCTGATCTGCATAGAGATATACTGATGGGTGCTGACACACACACACACACACACACATATTAAGAAACACATGCATTGATTGTGTTAGGCAGAACAAAATTGTGTCCTTGTTTTCCAGCCCGATTAACACCCCTATTCAACCAATGGATATTACCTGGCTTTGATGTCATTGTCTGGCATAATGTGTGTTTATGTACATGTGGGTGGGAACGCCATTTCCAAACAATATTCTACTAAAAAGAGTTCTTGGCCATTTATCAACATGAGTCGTTAGATGGTGAGTGTAGCACAAGACATTGATGTGTTTTCACACTCATTCGTAGCGTTGGCCTGTGGCACTGACTTAACGTCTAAAGCTCCCAGCTCCATCTATCGCAATGGCGCTGAAGCCTTGGTGTCACAGCAATCAGGTTGATAATATGGTTCATTTTGGGGTCTAACAGCTCTCTAAAGCTCAGAATCACATTTGAAGCACTTGAGAAATGCATTTTTTTAAAAGATGGTGTCTTGATTGTTCAGAGGCTTCAAGTTGATAAAGGGAAAGAAAAGAAAGATTTTTATAATTGTGTGTTCATCACAGACAGAATGACCCTAGATTCCCACATGTGGTACAGTACACTCTCTGGCTCATTGCAGTTATTGAACCTGCAGCCTGCCTGTGATTGACTCTAAAACCCTTAATCACCCTGTGACAGTACATTCAAGGAAGCGTACAATTATGCAGTTGGTTTGAAAACCTGATATGTTGTTCTTTTATATTTTCACTCTTTTATGAATGCAATTTATCGTAACAGATGACGCAAACCCCACAAAAGTGCTCAATAGTAACTGGTTATAAAAGGGCTGCAAACTGATAAATAACACAAACACTGCTCCCTCCTGCGCTCATGTCCAGCCTCTGGGCTGAGCCGCGTTCTCTTTTACCTATTTTCCTCTTTCTCTGCCTTTCAGATACTACAGTATACGCCTTCTTGCCCCTCTAACGCCTCTTTCCTGGTTCATATAGTTCTTTCTGTCTGTCTAGTATGTCCTGCCTTTCACTGCCTACCAACTATTTCTAAAAGCTATCTTAATTTTGTCTTCCTTTCCTGTCTTCCTATATTCCCAATTATCTCTCTCTGTCTAAACCCTGTGCATACGCCTATTGGAATTTCACAAATATACCCCTGATAGTAAAAAAGAAATAGCAAAGCGAAGGGGGCTAAGACACAACGATGCCTATAGGGTAAAAACTCCAGGGTTTTGGGGGTTAGATACATATTTACTTTACTGTTTCAGCATTTTATCTATTATATATTTCTGGATTAACATATGATAAACTAAACACTACAACAATTTTGCTTACCTGCCTTTGTCATCCAAAGGGGAAAACAGTTCCTCTCTGCACTGCCTCAAGTGAACCAATTTTGCGTTGCATTCTTGTGCAGGTATATAATGACTAATATGATAAGATACACATTAATCACCACACCCTCCTTATTTATATTTCGCTTGAACCAGTCAATTATGTGAATGCACCAGCGAATACATGAACTAAAAATGCAGAAGCTTTGGATAGGCCATGTGCTATGTAGATATGCTCACCATAGGACATTGGCCTGACAATTCTTAATAAAGTCACAACACTGCAAAAATTATGACAGCCTTGCAAAACCTAGTATGTCCTGTTACATATTTCATTACACAATAATAAATAAACAAAACATGGTTGGTTTACATTTGCAAGAACAGCATTTAGAAGTGACAAGTTTTAAAGGCCAAAACTAATAACCAAACTATGAAGTTGCTGTTGATGACTTAATAAATAAGGGGGCATTAGGCAAATGTTATTGTACTGATGGTCTCCACTCCCAAAGTAAGTTGGGACAGCTTCCAGCCCTGCTGAAAATCAGAACATGAAACAAGTAGGCAAATATAAACAGATAGACGGGTGATTTATGATATACTTGGCAGTGTTTTTTGGCAAAATATACAGGCATGCTCCCAGCATCTAGAACCAGAGGGATGCTGATGGTCCCAAATGTATAATGTTTCTTGGCAACATCTGTTTCTGGGAGATTAAAATGATAATGCTAAGCCATCTTTTTAAGACAGGGTTCCAATAAGCTTTCCTGTGCACTAAAATTGCCCAAAGAAATCGAATAGTCATTCTATTTGCAATGACGACTCATCAAGTAAAAAGTAGATCTATTTTGATCCACCTTACTTACCCATCCCATTGTCAATCTTACTCGGGAATGTCAAGGCTCGAGGTTTTCACCACACACCTTAAAAAATATAATACACATGCTGACACACACACACAAAAGACCACACCACAGCGCATTAAATATCCAGTCGCATGACAGCTATGAGGCTAGAGTTTGTAAAAGGGGTCACAATTTGTTTTAAATGGTGTCACGATACATCCAGCTGGCCCGTGATTGGTTAGTTGATTGTGTGTGTGTGTGTGTGTGTGTGAGTGTGAGTGTGTGTGTGTGTGTTAGCTGTCTGTTATCGTCCTGTGTCTGATCTGTTTCTCTACAGTCCACAGTCCTCAGTGTGTATTCCAATAATGTCCGACGTAAAGAGTGGCCTATCTATCTATATATCTGAATACTGAATTTGTGCCTCATCTGTCAACATCTGTCAAACAGTCAGCCTGTCTATCTGCGCGCCTATCTGTCCCATTGTGCGTCTGTCTCTCTGACTTTCAGCTCTGCTTGAGCGTCTTGTCAATCTGTCATGCTCGTGTGAAGCCGCAAAGCGCCGCGTCATGTCTGTCTGTCTGGTCTTAGTGTCAGTCCTTCAGGGCGGCGTGTTCACAAAGAGTGTTTCCGAAACACTCTCTCTCTCTCTCTCTCTCTCTCTCTCTCTCTCTTGCTTTCTAGTAGTTCATTCGCTCATTTTTTACACCTCATCCTATCTTAAAGGCACACTCCTCAATTTCTGTCTGGAATTCCGATTTAAACTAGAACTACAAAAATGTTGTCGTTTTGGCTTGAAACTCAGAGAATAGATGCCTCCCCCACGCCTTAGTAATGAGTAGGACACCTTTCCCTACTCCTCCTCCTATAGCCACATGCAGAGGTAAGTTTAACGTAAGTGAGATGGAGTGTAAATTTGAGGTTGATGTGTGCGCTATAACACAATCGAGGAGTGCATCTTTAAAGGCCCCATATCATTCCATTGTCCACTTTAGACAGACTTTTCGACCTTCCAACAGACCATTCCAATTTCAGTTGGTGTTTTTTTCAACATGCCCCAGCTTGATGGCTGGCTATCTGACTGGAAGTGAAAGGACAGGCCGAAGACAAATCTGACATTTGCTAAATGACATGTTAGGCAGATTTCAAAATGAGTCCAGCCCTTTCAGGTCCTGACCACACAACTGGAACAACATGAATTGTACGACGTGGTGCCTTTAAACTCTGCCATCTCTCAATCACACTAGAGTATCCTTTCACCTCCTCCTTTCTGCCTCTCTGTCATTTCTGTTGAAGTCATATTAACCACTGTCTGTCTGTCTTGCTGTCTCTCGGTCTGCCAGCTGCTAGTGTTCTTATAAATAACAATGGCATGGATGTTTGCCATTTGTTGTCACAGCCGCAACATTGCCAGCAGCGCTGCGTGTGCGCCTGTCTGCGTTTGTGTGCGTCAACACAACAACAAGGTAACCTTCAGCTGAAGCAGTTAGACATATATTTATAGAGCCGGACGTGCATGTTTTGGCGTGCGTCAGGGGAGGACACGTTTATCGCACAGTTAAAATGTTTTAGGGGCCCGGGGGGGGACTTTGTTGCATTTTGGCAGAGCAGACGTTTAATTTGATGGAAGTTAGTTTATGGGAGGGATGAGGTGGCAGAGAGTGTATGGCTTCATAAACAGACCAAGAAATGGAGAAGGAAGAAAAGGAGCGAAGGAGCAGAGGTGAAAAGAAAGCTGAAATACTTCAAGTGGAAGTGAGATAGTTTACAGCCGAAGCAAACAACTAGTGAAAGTGGTTTTTATTTTACACACTGGAGAAACCAAAAAATCCATTGTAATAACCCACTGTAAACTCAGTATGCAGTTGGGCATACTGGGCTTTGAGGCTACTAAAATCACAATCACACTGCTGGAATCACAGTACTTCTCAAGTCATGTTACGAGTACAAATAAGAGGTTCAGAAACAATGAACCACTTCTTTTCGAGAAACATGGGTCAATAAGTTTGAGAAGCACAAATCAACACCTTGAACTCGTTGTTGTGTTCCTCAAACCATTCCTGAACCATTTTTGCTTTGTGGCAGGTCGCATTATCCTGCTAAAAGAGGCCAATGCCACCAGAGAATACTGTTTCCATGAAAGGGTGAACATGGTCTGCAATAATGCTTAGGTAGGTGTTACGTGTCAAAGTAACATTCACAACAAGGTTTCCCAGCAGAACATTGCCCAAAGCATCACACTTCCGCCTCCACCAGCTTGCCTTCTTCCCATGGTGCATTCTGGTGCCATGTGTTCCCCAGGTAAGCGAAGCACACGCACCCGGCCATCCACGTGATGTAAAAGAAAATATGTTTCATTAGACCAGGCCACCTTCTTCCATTGCTCCGTGGTCCGGTTCTGTTGCTTTGGAGATGCTCTGACCCAGTCGTCTAGCCATCATAATTTGGCCAAGTTGTGGATAAAAATATTGGATAAACTAATCATACCAGGCCAGGAGGTAAATAGTAGTGTGGCCTTGTAAACATCAGCCAGCCACCTATACTACAGAAAGCTAGTCTCCACATTAGTGCAGATAAACTACGAGAGGGAGAGCTGATTTGCGTCCGGATCCTTTAGCGCTGTGCAGTTTGTTATCTTACTCTCTTCAGCAATGATGCAAGACAGTGCAACGTCATATTTGATCTCCTAATATCTTGATTAAAAACTAAGCTTTTACGCTTCCAAACGTTTTGCCTCTTAACTCACACACCACATCCTAATTAGATTCATTAAGAAAGTAACAAGCTGCAAGGCGTTCTTACAACTCTGGGGGAGAAACACACATACACACACACACACACACACACAGATGAAAAGCAGTGGGACAAATACTGAAATATGTGCACAAATGTACACAAATAAGCACAGACACATACCTGTGTGCGTGCATACAGAGAGAAAGCGATGTGAGAGTTTTGTAGATTACAACACGCTGTGATGTGGCACCGTTTTGTTTAACCTGACGCTGATATCAGCCCATGGCTGTTGATAGCTCTGTGTGTGTGGGTGCGGGTGGGTGTGTGTGTGTGTGTGCATGTGCGATGCTAATAGCATCCTAATTCTGCAGGTGCAGAGAGAGAGAGAGAGAGAGAGAGAGAGAGAGAGAGAGAGAGAGAGATCAGCATGGATAGTCAGTTACAGTTAGAGAAAGAAAGAGGGGGGGAGGCAGCTGAGAGAGAGAAAAGGCCCATTTCCACTGCAGGAACTCTGGGCACTTCACAGGCGGCATGTTTACAGGAACAGCCTTTGTGTTTCCATTGTGGTGCTGGACCTACATACATACAACTACGGACCTTTGCTCTTCGATCGCAACGTAAATTCCAGGCACCAAAAAATTATTCTATATTTCTCCAGCGGCAGCACGCCAGCACCAACATTAGAATGTTAAACCAGAGATGTTTTAGATAAAGTTAGGATTACTTTGAGTCGACAGTTGAATGTTGCTTTAAAATTGCTAAAAATTAAATGGCTTCATGGCTGTAACTACTTGATAAATTAATTATTTTTCAGGGCCCCAGAGTAGGTACTTCTTTCGGCCCCGAAAACGGCCCAGAAAGACTTCCTACAGGGTTGGTGCCTGCAGTGGAAAACCACCATTTGGTGCTGCCCCCTCTAAAACGGCATGTGATGGAAAAGCGCCTTAAGAAGGGAGAAGGAGAGAGAGAGAGGGGAGGGGGGGGGGGGGGTGAAAGTCAAGCCTTGCTCACTCTACCCAGGGTTGCTGCGGTGATTTAACAAACTTCCTGCTCGCCTCGTTAAGTGATTTTACTAGATGAGAGAAAATGCACCAACAGCAGGTTGTGAGTGCCAACTCCACGCTTCTCTGCGTGTGTGTGTGTGTGTGTGTGTGTGTGTGCGTGCGTGCGTGTGTGCGTGTGTGTGTGTGTGTGTGTGCACATCTATATTTATGAGTCTTACTGTATTGTATGTGTCTGCATTTGTGTTTGCATCTGTTCCTCCTTTTGTGTGCGAGTGTGTGTTTGACTACACTTTCATCATCATAAACATTAGTTTTAACAAACATAGCCGAGGCAATGCCGCATGTATGCAGGGAATCACTTCACTGCCTGCCATACAGCGAATATTGGGATAGAATATGTGAAACATACTGTATATGTTATAGTCTAACAACATCAAATTACCCTAATTTGACTCGGACCCTAATTTTAAACCCTAATTTAAAGGAGCTGTGTAACACAATACAAATGAATTATAATACAAATGTAGTGTAATTTCTTAGAAATGCCACAGACATCCGTCAGCTACAGTATCATTGAGTGAAATGCTATGTGAGAATATCTACTCGGGTGGATAGCCCCTGCCTCAGTTGATCTAGGTTGATGATGCTGCCCAAAATAATTTGAGCTAGCTATCGTTGCATCTCTCAAATCCTACCTACAGCAGCTTAAACATCTAACTTATTATTGATTGAGTATTGTTGTTCCTGTTATAAGACCATTAACAACATTTAAATGTAAATAACCTTCTGGTAGTACATTTTCATGAGACACATTGTTGATGCTGTCCTTATTCTAGAATGTTGAATGTTGTTTGCTTGCAAGAACTGGTTGGTAACCGGTTCAACTGTTGACAAATGCACTGATTGTAAGTTGCTTTGGATAAAAGCGACTGCTAAATGCTGTAAATGTAAATGTAAACATTGTGTTGTCTTTGTGCACCTATACAGTTTGTTAATGGGATTCTTGGGCATTGAGCTCCTCCACTAAAGGTAAACTCACCAAGCGAGTATCAAATCAAAAACAAGACCCACAGGGGTGGAAATTCAGTCAGTCAGTGATGAATACTAATCATATCTCTTTGAAGCAGCTCCAAAGCAACAATAGAATGTAGAGAACTCCTGGGGTACCACTGACAGTATCTGGGGTGACTTTCAAGGCTGATTCAAACTTGATGGAATGGTTCAAAAATATTATTGAATTAGTTATTAGAACTGAAGTTAGAATACGTCCCTACATGTAGCCCCACATGATAACGTGCCTGCCTTCATGTAGTGAAGCCTAGAAAGAAGCTGGTTGAGTTCACAGATACTGTGCAAAATGTCCACGGTAATGTACTGTAAATATATAAAACGCCTATTAGGAAGAGAAAGTGTGGTACACACTAAACGGCGTCATAGATTATCAAAAGTGCTATTTTGGTGCAAGTAAGTAAACCAAGACAGGGACATTGTGTATTTGAATGAAATACAAATGTGAAAGTGTGTGTGTGTGTGTGTGTGTGTGTGTGTGTGTGTGGGTGTGGCACTTTCATTACTCCAGTACCTACAGTATCAGCCCTGTCATCAACCTTGTTTTCAGCTCTAAAGCCCTCATCAAGCTTTTGCAAATGTTCTTTGAACACATATCATTCGTATGTTAACCCCCTTCAAAGCACTGGTTGGACAGTCCACTTTATAAAGCAGGCCCATATTATTCCCAGCCTCCTAATGGAGAAAGCTATTTTGTCCTGTTTTTGTCTGCTCTCGCATTTTCATTATGGAGATCAATATTAGTATTTCAGCTCTGCCCATCGCTGGAACCATGAAAAAAATTATTTAGATGCATTAGTGAGCTCTTACAAGAGCACTGGCACACTTAGCTTTTATTCAATAAACGCTGGGGAAATGAATCCAGCTGGTGTGTGACTGTAGACTGTGTGAATATAACATAAAAAAGTGGGGCAAAACCATGTGTGCATGCACACACCCATGCACACACACACACACACACACCAAACATTGGACAGACATAGAGGTTACTGACAAAAAGACACACACAAACACAAGCACCCTTTTTTTTACTGGAGGCTATGATACATATTCATAAACACTCTAATATATGGCTGGCTGACATCTCTTTTTTCTATAAATAGAGAGGAGCTTTGCTCTGCTCTCTGTTAAACACATACCTTGACATTTTGGATTTTGTCTCTTGTTATTTTGGAGATAATGCGTGTACTGTATGCTGATACCTCAATGAAAAATGCTGTCAGCGAGCATTTTAAAGGGTAACACCAGTTAAAATAAATGTTTGTAGTTTGCAACCAATGTTGTCTAGTGTATCTAATGAAAACAATGCTTAAAGCAGAACTGAAATTTCATTGTAAGTTCTCATGTGGATATTCGCCATAAATTACTTGTTGTTTCACTGTTTCTCAATAACATACTTCTAATGTGTCCACATAGACCGTCTGTGCTGGTAGTACACAGCATACTGTGTAGAATTGAATTTAAGGTATATTTCAGTTTTAATTCAAGTACAATGTTACTGTACATATTTTTGAGATGAGATGGAAGTTAATGGTGGATTAAAATAGATTATTTTATTTGCCCAACATCAGCAGGATGACTTAATGAGGTAAGGAAACTACAGAGTTGAGTGTTCAATTCTAAAAGCTGCTATAGAGTAAATGAAATGTCAATACAGAAACGTTTTGCCCGATTCACGAGGAGGGAGAGGGTTTTTGGGTTGTTGATTTTCAAAATCTCACTCTCTTTAGCTAGCTCTCGTAGCAACTCTCAAATCCTACTGACAGCAGCATTAAGAAAGTACAGAGTTGAGGATTCAATTTCAAAAGCTGCTATAGAGTAAATTAAATTTCAATGCGATTCACAGTGGCAAGGTTTACCTTTACGCTCAGGCAGGACATTGCTGTTCCATGGTAAAAACATGCTGGCCCAGGAATATTTGGAGGGAATGTTTACATCCTACGCCGAGTTACAAATGCATGACAGTCTGATGGCAGTTACATTAAACAGGAGTCATTGTTAGCCGGGAAATCGCAGAAAAATGTCTAAACAACACATTCAGCTCTTTTTACTTCATGACTCGATGGCGGGGGATTAGAAACATAAAGAGTGATATATTAAGAAGCGAACAGCAAAGAAATAATTTACACAGGGAGATTGAAAGTCAGACATAAAATGAAAAAAACAAAACAGGAAATGACAATTTATATTAGAGGGAGAAAAATTTACATAAGAAGTGTGAGGGAAAAGGTCAAATGAGGGGAACAAACTATGATTGTGATTACAGGATGGGGCAAAGTCATAATCTAAAATGGCAAAGAGAGATAGATTGAAAGATTCATGTTGTACAATATAATAGCGGTAGATTATTGGCTAATTTCACACCCCTGGCCCCATGACCTCATAAAACTAGTATAACAGTGACCTATCAACCATGACTGTGTGTGTGTGGGGGGTGGGGTACCTGTATTCTTCTTGGGTAAATACAGGGATGACAGAGGGCTGCAGAACCGTAATCTCCACTAGAGTCCTGTTCTCCTTCACCGGTTTACCGTTGTCATAGGCAACAACCACCAGCTGTCAATCATGAACACACAAGCGCATGCAACAAGTCAACGAACACTGAGAAGAAAATATGTGGCATTTGCAAGAAGGCTAATTTGCAGGAGGTGCTGTCAATCTGAACGTGTTCGCTGGTTACTGTACCTCATAAAGTTATCAGGCCTTTTTTATTTTTCAGTCTGCTGAACAGCATTGTACAAAGGCAGACCACACAATTACAAACCTGTATAGATCTGATTATATTGACAGTCAAACTGGACTCCATGATGAGGACTGGTGGCTGGATGTCCTGCTTATGCTGATCAATGTAGCTCTAGTGTCAAAAGTGGTGTCAAAAGCTGGTTTTACTTTGCCCCTCTCCGGTTGCAGGCGGATTCATTAGATAAAGCTACAATCTTTAACTTTTAATACCAAAAATATCAGTTTAGTCCATTTGAAGCGAACAATGGTTCAGCCTATGCTTCTAATCATTAAAGCCTTTCCATTCACAGTTCTATTAACATGTGTTGGTGTGATTTGTGAGGGAAGTATGTCAAGTGGCAAACAGCAGCGGCTGGTCCAGAGATAGAGGATAGGCAGAACTAAATAGGCTGCAGTAAGCACTCCCACTGGCCCATGTGTTGTGCACAGGATCTGTTTGGTTTTCCAGTGATCGCTCACCATTTAGGTGTGGTCTCAATATTTTACGTATGGAAAGTTGATAAGCTCAAATTCTTCTATATGTTTACCAGAGCTGCCTTGTTTCACACTGTCTATGCCAGTACAGCAACCCAATTGACCTCAGCTTCATGAAGGGATTCAAACCTGCATCTCTGTCGACGTATTAAAAAATGTAACCTACTTACACTGTCACACAACAGGCTGCAACATGTCATTGCGGCTGTGTCTGTCTTTGTGCAAAACAAAACTTTGCATAGACACTTGTAATGGAATATTTTATTTTAGCTATATACAGTCCTGTGTTTTACAATTCTATCTGTTTAGACAGTTCAAGACACT
>JAODLI010002356.1:0-10584 GCA_027575585.1 Percopsis omiscomaycus
AGAGAGAGAGAGAGAGAGAGAGAGAGAGAGAGAGAGAGAGAGAGAGAGAGAGAGAGAGAGAGAGAGAGAGAGAAGCCACTACTACTAACACACCACCAGAAAACACAGTGACTCCCTTCCCCCCACTGCACACACATCACTGCCCTGGGAAAATAACAGGAGCTGGTTCTATCGCTGGATGATTTCAAATTGGGGCCGTTTGGCCTACATTTCACAAAGCTTTCGCAGCAAAAAAAAAAAAATCCTTTAATGTCTAGTTCTATATGAGCTCTTTCGGGAGAAATTACAGCCGCTGCCAAAAGGGGTCAAATCATAGTGTTGGTCTGTTCACTAATGAACAAGTGCCAACCCCATACCAACTTAGCTGCACAAACAGCTTAATTCTTATTAAAAAAAAATGGCTGCTAAATGCTGTTCAATATAGAGGCAGGGACTATGTGACCAGATTTTCTGCAAAATATATCTGTCTAGGAGATTCACTAGCCAGGCACCATTTTCTATCATACTACATGATGCATTTTTTTGTCATGGTTGAAGATACAGGCACAATATAAAATAAGTATTTTAATCCTGTATCCAGGGCTAACTTGGAGCCTAGGTTTCACTGAAAACCTTCTACCAATAGAGTACGGTTGATACATCAGTAAATGTACATTTTTGCCTTTTTCCAGATCCGAAGTAACACCCAAAATAGGTTTTTAACTTGCACTACAGGCAACCTTTCCACATATTTTCATGAGAATCCTGCTGTAACTTTTGCAGATATCATGATAATCACCTCATTGTATGGGCAAAAATGCATCCTCATTGTGCAAGGAATGCTTCAAAACGTTACAGTGATTGACAAGTTAACTATTTGGTTAATCCTGGACCCTGTGTTTGTCACTTCAGCCCCCTTGGCCATGCATCTTAAATATCCACAGATATAGAAAGACTACACTGCAATGCTTACACGGAGATCTTGTCCTAGCCTCCCAGATTATGCAGCTAGGTAACTCCCCACAATTCAGTGTAGTCGGCCATTTCCAGCAAGGGCCGAGTTAGCCAACTCAATGAAAGTGTTTATTTTGATTGGTAATTTGGTCTGTGCGCCTGTGTATCCAACTGATTTAAGCTGCCAGTGCTCGTGACCCACACTGCAGTCTCTCCTGCAGCCACCTTGGGCTGACCATGCAGCCGTGTTAAGCGGTCGTTCACTGCAATTCAGACTGACGTGTGCTGCTGTCAATCACACTATGCCAGCAAGTAATAACAAGGCCCTAGCCAGACCAACAAACAAATAGCCGGACACACCTTTATATTAAAGAGGACTACTGCCAACGTTGTTGGATTAGTGTTTGTATCCACAGTTAAAGATGGGAGGTGGGGCTAAGGCAGGGGAAAAAACACACACACACAAAACATGAGCAGGAGTTGCACTCATTTGATACTGTAAGTAAAATCTTAACTTGAATTTAATTTGTTTTTTGTCTCGCATGGTGTTAAATATGTCAACTTAAAGGACTCGTATGACAGAGAGAGAATGGTAACAGGCTAGTGAGTTACATGTGCATAGTATACTGTAGAGTATGGTATAGTACTGTATAGAGTACATGAGTACTCTATACAATTTGGGTTGCAAGTTTAAGGTTAAAAAAAATAAAAAATATACTAGTGAAAAATTAAACAATAGTCCTGTTACTATAAAAATATTTCAGAAAATCATAATAAAAAGAAATGGTCACTACATTTAAATGTAGATGAATGGGGAATAGTTTAATCTAAGGTCACTTCACAATTAGGTAATTTAGCAGATGCTTTTATCCAAAGGACTTAGGTTAGTTTAGACATGGTTGGGAGTCGACCACCCTAACCACTAAACTATCACTATACGTACCATTAGTGAAAATAAAAAGCTTAAGAATGTAAGCTAGGCTATATGTCTGGACATCAAGAGTTGGGGTACATCTTTACCTGCTACTTGTATTTTTCTTGCTTTTGCTTCTCCGTTTCAAGCTCTCCCTCTCTTTACTGCTAGTGAATGGTAACATAGAGGCATAGCCGTGTTCAGCTTCTGCAAACACATAAAACAACATATTGCTCAAAGTACAGTATTGAATTGCATCAAGACACAAAAATTGCAAAACAATGATTAACTATGAATGACTTTATGAATAACATATGTGCAATAATTTGTATAGGACGGTATATCCTAGGCTACATACACACATGTGCTAATGCAAATATCTATCGTGTACATACATTATCAGTCATTCTGTACAGAATATTCTAGGCTACATTTAGCACTTTGTTGATAATATTACTTTTACCACTGCCCTTCTATAAGAATAGATATTTAGATATTATAATAGTTTGTTTGCCTTGATGCTGCTTGTCTGTCTGGTTATTGCAATGCACCAAACTTCACCAGTCAAATTCTTTGTAAGTGCTGATGTACTTGGCAAAAAAAATTTGATTCTGAATGCAATAGCAATGGTGACATTTGATGAATCTGTAGCATTCCGGTACTCATATTTAAGAATTCAATAGCAAATGTTATTTCTGAAAAGCAAGTATTTTTCTGCCACCCCTGACAATGATGTAATCTTGAACTGGAGTAAACCCCACTAGCCAAACCACAACACAAGAAAGGTAGGGGG
The DNA here is from genome assembly GCA_027575585.1 of Percopsis omiscomaycus. Lineage (NCBI taxonomy): Eukaryota > Metazoa > Chordata > Actinopteri > Percopsiformes > Percopsidae > Percopsis > Percopsis omiscomaycus. The sequence goes on from JAODLI010002356.1 coordinate 2,640, forward strand.
GCACAATGAGCTGCATGCCCAATGCTATAGGAAAACAATCTCTCTATTCACATTAGATAACATCAGTCACATGCATTTTTCAAGTCCATGATTATAAAGATATAGGCCTACATGATCGCATTATTGTTGAATGATGATAATCCGCTGCTGCAGCATAATTTGCTTTTGGCCACAAAATGCTTTATTGCATACTCAAGATAATTTAAAAGGAAGTAAAAGGATGAGCCTATGACAGTCTCAATGACTATGCTTATAAAAGGGGAATGTCTTGGCTATTATTCATTAATAAAATAACTTGAACTATTATAGAAATAATACATTAGGCCTACCTCTTTCTCTCCGATCAAGATATTCAGCTGCTTCGATTAACATCTGCACCATTCCGATCGCCGCCATTTTCAACAATATCGTTGTGATATTACAACAATCGTAGGTTCCGTGCTTCACCTGCTTTTACTGGTTGAGTTATCTCTGCTTTTTATGTCAGTTGGTGATTACAATGGGCGAAAGTAAGAGCTGGAGAGGTAAATTAACTTGCAGTTGTTTCAATTAGATAATGATGCTGTTTGTTGTTATACAGCACCAGATTGACAAAATACCTTGTTGTTCTTTGACATTAGAATGCTTCCGAAATTGATTTACCCAGCTGGTCGAGAATCGCGCTGACACAGAGCTTGTTGGCTACCGTAGTGTTTTTGTCTGGTCGCTTGAAAAACAGCTTGATACAATATGAAGGCTGCTGGATCTAAAAAGTCCACTGTTGTTCAGCTTGGCAAAATGACAGTTAACGAAGGCTAGCGAGAATTGTCTGATAAACGATGAGGGTTTTCTGTAACTCTTAGACAAGCCAAGTAAATTAATCGCTGGTTAGTTCGATGGTCACGGGCTTGCCTGAACTGAAAGGATTTGGAAAAAAATATGGTAACGTTAACCGCTACGGTAACGTTAGCTATTCTAAACTTCCACCGACGATGTCATCCAACCTCATCGAGTTAGAAGTAGTGGGCTTTTGCTGGTTGAATGTTGTTTGCGCCACACACAAAAAAAACATATAACGACTGATCAATTGAGGTGAAGGTTTATCAAACTGCTTCCAAAATAGTGGCTTGTTGATTCGAGCGACAGCCAGTTACTGTACATTACCCAAAAGCTTGTGTGCTGTCATATGATTGGATACTCGACGTTACACACAGTATTTCTATTTGACATTGGAAAAGCCAATCAAGGCAAGTGGCTCAGACACGATTGCAACTGGGTATTATGTGCGGCCATTTTGGTTCTAATCAACACAAGGTAAAGCACAGTGTGCTGAGCCGAAATGGGCCCAGTTTCAGCACAACATACAGGCGGGCCGTCATTGGTTGCCTACTTATTGATGTTGATAATGGTTTGTCGACATGTCCCAGGAGCAGCCGTGACAACACCCAATGTTTTGACAGGAAACACGCCCACTTGCCATGCTGCTTCGCGGTGTAGCGTAGCGATTGGTTTCGGTTGTATTGTTTGTCTTATTTAAGAACAGAGATTGGTCAGATTCACATGCTGTCTTATTATTGGTTTGTTGTACTTCTCCAATGGGCTGTCATGTAGGAGATGGAACGTGCCTATTGGTTTTAACTGCACATTAGCCAATTCATAGAAATTTGTCTAGACAAAAATAACGTAGACCGTACTAAAATGGCTTTGCTTCTAAATCACAACATATTAAATAAACAACAGCCAAACGTAAACTGTGATGAAGTAAAAATCTGGGTGGACATTTCTCCAACAATAATTTAAACTAGATGCACATACTGCGAAAAAACGTATTGGTGTGAATTAACAGCTGCTCTAGTTAATCATGAAAGGATGCCACACACCTATGAGGTTAAAATGTACCAAATCCAATTATTTCAAACTTTAATGCAATAAAAAATTACATACATACATAAACATACCGAAAACAAATTGATTACCAAATTACACACAAGTTATCATATCCCTATTCAACTGGGCTAAACAAAAGCAAACATTTTGTAATCAGTAATGTATATTTTTATGGCAATTTATTTTACATAATAATGGTATGAAAAAATAATATGCAAATAACAGCACAATACCAATACCAGATGTGAGGAAAGCTTTGAGATATACTATTTGAATAAATTCTCTTCAAGCGATGAAGTCCAGTGGTCTATTAAAACCACCTTTTCTGTTCATGTACTGCCTGCAAAAATACATAAAAAGGGGGGTGAAAAAAAAAAAAACACATTACAGTTACCCTTGCAACACTTTAACATTATGTCATCGACCACCAATAGGAGAGCAGACATCACTGCATAGAAACACTTGCGGATGTGATTGGCTGCCACCTTCATGGTTAATGCTATGCTTAATTTTACAGAGGGCCACAACGTTGGGGATTTTACTGTAAAAACTGTCAATGTTTACCAAATCACATTATCAACAACAGAAAACCAAGAGAAAAACGGATACAGAATAAAAAGTGTCTTCTTTATAATTGATGTGTGTTCCATATGGGGAAGTTAACATACCTGTATTTTCTCTTCTGAGATACATTTATAGCATGTGCATTAACTGATCCATCGGTTTTTTTCCCCTGTTTGAACACAAAAAAGTTATTACCCATCACATCATTAATGGTGATTAAAAATGTACAACATTTAAAAAGGGCAAATTTCATAAACATTTACTATATACAAACTAGATGCAAATATAAACATTTGGGGCATTCAGGGAAGTTCATAATTTGTCAATTCTACATTTATTTCAAAAAAATAAAAAGGTAAAACACAAGAAGTCAAATCCAGTCCAAGGTGAAGTATTCACCAGCAGCAGATTATACAGATTTTTATTTATTTAAAAAAAATAAAAACAATTAAAAAAATGTTCCCACAGTGCATATGCTGCACCCCCAAAACAGCAATTTTGGGTGATTTGCTACCGTTTGTGTGCAAACTGACTTGCTTCGTTTGAAAACTGCAGTTGGGGTTGGGGGAATTTCAGGGACGGCGGGGGAACGAGCTGTGGGCGAATGAGACTAAATGCCCCACAGTCATGTTTATTGACAATCTGTCTATTCAGGTGAGGGAGGGGTTGCTCACGTCCTCGTATTTGAAACCAAAACAGCGTTGTTTCTCAAACGGCCGCAAAATAATCTCACATTGCCCAAGTACACTCCTGTTGCAAGTACAAATACCTTGAAATGTCAGCTCATCTGAAATTTGGCTGTATAAACGATAAAACACACCAATAACTTCCTCACCTTTGTAGTATCAAAGCAGCCAAATCCCATTATTTTCATCATCTCAATTTCCTCCTCCGTTTTGCCTTCCATTTCTTCAGCTGCAAAACAGATAGATTGTCAATAAACATGCTGAAAATTTAAAGGATACAGCCATGCTAATAGTCGTTATAGAGTATGGCATCAACGTCAGGAGGGTTCATTCTAACTTTCTATGAAACCATGAGTTTGTTGATCGAAATATATGCTTTCACAGTAAATCAAAAATTCACTAGGTTATATGGTACCAGCAAGAATTAAAATATTTCATGGCTTGGATTTTCTATGGTAGACTGCCATGATATTAAGTGTAATGTACGTACAATGTAGAAAAGACTATGTTTATGTGCTCATCCGTTTTTACTTGTATGCAAGTCTATCATACTTTAAAGTATGGAATAACATGAATCCCGTATCGCCTACCCTCCACTCGAAAAAAATCATATGCAAGCAATTGTGTATAGTACTTATCCCTCTACTAATAATTATATTTCATTTATTTCAATGTCCAGATGAACAAGAAAATACCCTTTTTGTGTGTTTTTAGACATAGGCCTTTTATTACTAATGCATTGTTTCAACTCAAATTTGTCCGCTTTATACCTGACATCTCAATTTGCTTGACTGGCTTCTCTTTGATTTCTTTTCGCTCCTCCTTCGTCCTCCCGGGAGAGAGGGAAGAGGAACGGTGACGTCTGGGTGGAGACCTGCATACAGGACACAGATATAGCTGGAGGACGGGTTATCAAGACTACTGGGGTTGCCTATTCCTGGGCTATTTTAATTACTATATATATTATTAGTGTGATGTGCCACGGTGCAAAATAAAGATAAAAATCCAACTTTTTTTGCTAAAATGTCCAAAGAGAGAATTTACCACGAACAACCAGATCAAAAGTTTCGAATGTTCCACCTAGATTTGGCTCACCTTGAACGTCTTCGGTGAGGTGAGCGCGAGCGGCTCCTCCGCCGGTCTCTGTGAGGCGAGCGCGAGCGTTCTCTCTCCCTGCGCCTGCGCTCACGGTCCCGAGAGGTAGAGCGCGAGCGCCGCCTCTCTGCATAAACATGATCAACTTTACCGTATAGCCTCGCATATTTATTGACGCTCTTCGTTAATAGTGACACTCAAAAGTTATTGTATTCATATCCAGTGGCTTTTAGTGCTGATGATTTTTCACTGTGCAATACATTTCGTAAGTTCTCGACCAGTAACGTTACTGGGCTGAGTTAGCCCCAAAAGGAAGTCTCACGTAAATTGGTATATGGTTTACATGCAGCTGATCTGGACCAATCCAGTTTTATTTCCACGGGCTACTGATCACAAGACTCGTGACTATTTTTTACTTTTTTTTTAATTTCAGACACCGTGTTCAATAAAATACGGCGAAGCTATCTTCCAAACAAAAATAAAGCTACATATACAAATATAGATCAGACAATACTTTTAATATACCAATTAAAACAAACCTATACAAGTAAATAAAGTAAACTAGATAAATAGACAGCCTAACTGCATCAACACAAATGCTAATGGTGGTTAGCGAAACATTTTAGCTTGTAACACCCAACTATTCTTACCTCGTCTCGGTGGAGTTCGGCTCCTGCTTCTACCCATCTCCAATCAAATGTTACTTTCACACAATCGAAGTAAATGTGGGATAATAAAGCCTGACAGGGTGTAATTTTCTCCTACGTATTGTCTACTAAACTCAATCAACAACAGTGACCCACAGTCATCTAACAGGCTTTAACAATTTCCGTAGAAAACACTAGAACTTCCGGTGTCTCCATCCGTCAGATCGCCACCTAGCGAATTGGGGTACAATTAGATTTATCATTATACTACCCAATGAACGCTGATGAAATTGTTGCTAAATTATTCAACCTATAAATACTATAAATGCTAAATTATCTTGTTCACTCCGACTCCTAACTGTTGTAGTTCGTAAAAAATGTGTTACATAGTAATAATTGACTGTGCTTCGATATATTTGCTAAATCTTAAATTATAGTTGTATTATTAGGCTACATTTTGCATAGCCTACTCGATTAAAGTTATCCCACACATGCGGATTGTGAAATTGAGTAATCATAAATAAAAGATACTTACAAATACACAGCAATTTGGCTTTAAAATCAACTTGATCTTTAATGACTGGTACATTTGTTAACCTTGTAACACTCACTTATACATTCTAATATGAAATTAATTAGAACAAACCATCACACATCAGCATCTTTGATAACAGGTTACAGGTTAAAAAAAATACAGCTGTTTGAGAGGTATTTTGCACACATACATTTAACAAAATGAAAAAAGTGGAATGTTTAGTTCCTTTCATAATTGGACTTCCAATTGCATCGACAAGCAAGGCTCTTTTCGTATATGCTTATTTGGTGTTAGTGGCATTCATTCGGCCTGTATTTGTTGGAACTCTGTTATTTTTTCTTATTTGTCCCTGCTGAATAGGCTGAAGGGGCAGATCATTTTAACACCAGCGTTCGATCAGAGTAGCACTGTCAATAGTTCTACACTTACTGCACCTGTGCTCACATTATATACTGTACCTGCAACATTTATCTGATAACTAGAACCAAATTATGATCAGAAGATAAATATGATGAATAAATACCACGTACCTGAATGACTATATACATGTGTCAAGTGCCTATACATGAATGAGGGGTGCATACATTTGAAGTGACCATTACCGATTTCATTGCAAACAATGTGAATAACAAAAGTTGGTGTGAAAACTGAAAGCTGCTGAGCAGTGCATATGACTAGTCTTATTTTCAACAACAAGATCAATTTAAACTGTCCACTGTCGACGTAAGCAATGACTGAATTGTACAGAAGCAGGTGAAAATTAAAACGTGAGCTTGACTATTACAGGACTTGTGTTTCTCTGTTCCTCTGATGCAAGACGCGGAGTAGTGTGTCAAACATGTTTTCTCCATCAGACCTGGAGCAAATAGTATGTGAAAGCAATGCTGGTGGTTTGTTTTAATCTGCTTGGATCAATGGGGTTTGCCACATAGGTCAGTACTGGAGTATTGGATAGATTTGGGTAACATGGAAAGGTAGCATGGATTATTTAAAATTGAATGCCATATAAACTGATGCAACAAACCTCAGCTCCCAGTTACTCCATGCAGTTAAGGACAATCCTACAGAATAATATTCAAATGGTATTTCATCCAGGTCTGATCCTCATACACCCCTCAGGTCTCAACCTTTTCTTTTTGCTTTTTGCTCTTTTTCAGGAAGGAGGGGGCCTTGAATTTCTTTTTCTTCTTCGAGGGGGACTTGGAGGGTGATCCCTCAGGGGTGCCACCTTGTGGCTTGGCAGGCACAGAAATGGGGGTGGTTGAAAGAGGGGTTGACGTGTCGTTGGTTGAAAGAGCCTTCATCCCTTTCTCCAGTTCTTCTGTTGTCTGCTTCTCCTCCTCTCCTCCATTTTGCACCGCCTTGGAGTCTGTTTCTCCCTCTTCTAGCCCACCATTTAGGAGACAACAGCAAGCAAAGAAACACATCAGTGTCAGCAATTAGACAATATCTACTAGTTGGAGTGGAGCTGCGTAGGTAGGCCTACATGGGCGATCATGCTTGCTTAATGAGAGGCGGCTCATCTTACTCTATGTACTCTCTAGGGAGGCCAGATCTTAGCACCAGGGGTGGGCCCTATGAATCAATGTAGAGGAACAAAGAACAGGACAGACATAGAGACAGAACGGTACAAACAGTGGGTGTGGAGACAGATGATGCACTGAAACTCTGAAAATGGTCTGAAAAGTGTCACATGGAATAATGACTACAACCACATTCAAAACCTAACACCCCATGTTACTCAGTATGGTTGGCTTACCTTTTAAGGCACTTCAAAGTAAATCTTTTGGCCATCTTATGATTAGATGTTCAGTATGGGAAACACCATTTCCCATTTTTTATTTAGTTATTTAAATTAATTTGGAACATAGCATAATACTGAACACTATCACGCCTAGTGTTTTTTGTTAGATCTATCTATTTATTTATCTCATTTTTTGTTCTTCATTCATTTTTGTAAACATAAGAATGAAAGTAATACTGAATTTATGTAATAAATAAATAGACTTTATAGTCAAACCCTAGACTAGAGGGATCTATGTACCAACAAAAATTGGTATCGTTTCTAGGTTGAAGAGTGGTGGTATCATGGTGTGTGTGTGCTGAGCGGAGTAACAGGGCTGTTAGTGAGCTTTGAAAGGAGAACGCAGGTCTCCATGTGAGACTTAAAGCAGGCTGGGCCGGGTGGCGGTGGCCAGGGTGCAGGGCGAGTTCAACAGACTGTCCAAGCACTGCCAAGCCTCACCTGAGTGTGGGGAATTGCTCGGGGGAGGGCCCTTTGTGGGGGAGGTAGCAGGCGAAGACTCCTTGTCATTTGCCACCTCCTCCACTTCCTCCCCTACTCTCACACACACACACACAGTAAAATAAGACACAGGGGTGAGGGATAGTGTGGTTTGGAGAGGCACACTATGCAGATAGTTAGAGAGGAGATCCAAGAATGCACAGAAGTCACAAGTGATCGAGGAAATGGTGAAATATACAGCCATGGACAAAATTAGACAACTGCAGTTTTTTAAATATTATATATACATCATTTTTTATATTTTATA
>JAODLI010002357.1:0-10583 GCA_027575585.1 Percopsis omiscomaycus
GTCTGTGTTAAGAGTTTAGAAAAAGTATCTGAAGTATGGGTAAGCGCTTGTTAGCGATTGAAAAAAACTGTAATAGAAATATTGAAATCTCTGTCACCATGTGGTTTTCCATGCGTAATGACGTACATTGACTGTTTTATATTGGAAGACAATGATACAGTGCATATACCTGTATTTTGTTTTGTGATTAAAAAGGTTAAGGACAGTAGTCATTAGTTACATTATTTACGAAATAGGCCAACATATCATACACAAAAGTGCCGTGTGTGATTTTGGATAAGTCTGAGCTTAGTGCACCTTCGCATAAAGCCCCGAAACTACCACACAACGCCACTGACACACCCTTTACTGTGCCACCTCGCCCATTTCGGCGCAAGCTATGACATAACGAGCAAACACACCCAGGTGAGAAAAAAAACACCTTGCACCCAAAATTGTCACTACGTCTGCGTTAGCGTTACCACCAGCCTTATGCCGTCCGGAAACTAGAGCCCAATGTGTGCAGTGCAGTACAGCCTTGATATATGCAGTTGCATACATGCTATACAGACTTATTTCTGTCACTCTGATTATCACAGCTCCAATCTGATGTTGGGTTTCTTCATTAGCGGACTGGTCATCCTGATGGCTGTCATGTTTGTGTCAGCTGTCTACTCCTGTTTTGGGGTTAGTAGATGCATTTAAAAAAATATTTTTTGTGTTAAGTTTATAATAACATATATTTATTTATATACTGTATATACACTCCTACTCATTTAAGGGAGTACCTCTTGAAACTGTTGAAATAATTCAAAGAGTGTTCATCAAGGCAAATGATGGCTAGTTTGAATTCGTATATACCAATGAGCCAAAACATTATGTACACTCTCAGATTAAGAAAATACCGTTGATTATCTTATAACAACGAGGCATGTCAAGGTCTGGGATATATTAGACGGTAAGTGAACAGTCGGTTGTCATAGTCAATGTGTTGGATGCAGGAGAAATGGCATAAAGATGATGCGATGTTGACATCGGCCAAATCATTATGGCCAGAAGAATGGGTTCGGAGCATTGTGGGGTCTCCCCGTCAGCAATGCTGAGTACACAGACAGTGGTCGGAGGAGGGACAAACCACGAACCGGCGACAGGGTGTTGGGTGTCCAAGGCTCATCGATGTGCGAGGGCGATGCACCGACAGGGAGGCATTTTAATAATGGTTACAGAAATGTGTATGGGTCTGTGTAGCCGCAGACCAGTCAGAATGCCCATGCTAACCCATTATGACCACCCAGATGTACATAATATTTTGGCTCATGTATGTATATATATGTGTGTGTGTGTGTGTGTATGTGTGTGTGTGTGTGTGTATATACAGCCATGGAAAAAATTAAGAGACCACTGCATATTCTTGTAAATCTAATAATATTAATACAAATATCAAAAATGTAAAAAAGTATCAATTAAAAAATGTAAAAAATATAAATGTATTAAATATAAATGTAATTGTATATAGATATTATTTTTAATGGGCAGTGGTCACTTAATTTTGCTCTGTGAGAATATCTGCTCTGGTTGATATCCCCTGCCTCCTATATACATCGATTTAGATTTTGCCAGGCGCCCAGAGATTTCAGACCAATCAGGGCCGCTTTTCCCTGATTGGTCCAGTGAATCTACTTTGCCTGTCATTTCAAATTGCTCAAATCCTTCCTTCAGCAGCTTTAAAGTCCTCTTTTTTGTTCTCTAACATCAGATGTTGTACCATCTTAAAATTGAATTTAACATTGTATGGTACTGTGCTGATTTACTCCATGAAAGGATACCAGTACAGATCTAAGGAGGCTGGATTAAATCTTTCTCTGCTCCTATTCTTTAGTCTTTAGCATGTATCTTCTCCATTCATCTATCTGGCATCATTGGCTATTTCTGTTTGCGGTCTAGTTTTTTCCAGGACCTCTGCAGAACCTGTCAAAGAGGATAGTACAGTCCAGGCTCAACAGCACCCTAGTGGGCGTCTTTACAATTGTCATCGTCTTTCTTTCTGCTTTCATCAACATTGTAAGAGTTTAAGGTCAAATAAATGCATATATAAGAGCAGAGCATGTTGTTTTGGAGTGTTACATGATTACATGATCTCTGTACCTTGTCAAATGTTAGTGAAACCCTAGACTTTCTTACCTTACTGTAAATCCACATATTGGCATGGGGGATGAAAATATTCTTTCAGTTGTGCTATGCGATAAACTAGAACCCTTTTTTTACAACCTCCATGAATTAGAAATATGTTTTTGTCAGTGGGGGTTGGGGACATTTTTTTTTTCGAGTCTTTGGTTCATCATGTAGCGTGACCCAAGGATTAATCCTTGACCATTCTTTGCCATATATTTGAGGGTTTAGCAGTATCACTTTATAGCTTCATTCTATATAATCTTACTTGTCCCTGCGAATCTTTGATGCCTTAGTTCACCTGTAGCACCTGTGACCTGCGCACCTGCATCAGCTCAGAGCTTAACATCAGCCTGGCTAGTGTGAACGCCTGCCATGCTTGTCTCCTCAACTACACCCTTGACTCCCAATATGGCTTCTGTGGAGAGGATTCACACATCTGCAGCTTTCCCGAGGTAGGGCTTAACATTGAACTTGTGCATACTATACATACATTAGTGTGTATTTTAGCGCATGTGCATGCAAGAGTTAAGAATGAACAGCCCTTGTGTATATACAAAATAGTTATCAGCTTGTTTTGTCAATAATAAACACAGTATTCATTGATTCTCATCTATTGTATGTCACAATCCCAAACCTTGACATGCGCTGTTGTTACAAGATAATAAACGTTATTGGTATAAATCTACAGGTACACATGAATATGTAAATCATCTGGTATATTTTAAATGCATTCACACATGGACACAAAATTTCATGATCACACACACACGTATGGGCGCCCACACACACACACACACATACACACATGTAAATGGCATATGGATAGTGCTGCAGAGTTCCCCAATGTATGTTGATAATATTTCAGCACTGAAAATTAAGTCAATTGTCTTTCAATCAAGATTCCAATCTGCAATTCATTGGTCAATGATTGAGTTTATGTTGCCTATAAGTGGTGCTGTAGGAATAAGGCATAAGTTAAGGTAATGAATCACTGTAAGGATTTATTTAGCACAGGATAATGGAGAAATGCGGTAAATTGTAGGCTTCTATCATGAATCAACCCATTTGATATGCATAAAAATGAATTTCTCATTGTAAGTCAATTTTGTTACGTAAACTAGGGGTATGTCGGTACTATTGATATACATTTTTTTATTTTTTTTTTAAATAAATATAGTTAAATTATGTGTAACTTTAGATTTCAGTGATAACACATTTTTTGAGGATTACTTGGAATATCATAGTGTGAAATTAAGCAAGACTAATATTGCCTTCGGTTCATTTTGATCCATGTTATGCATCCTAGGGTTAACCTGAGACCTCAACATAAACTCGGTTGAGTTGTGATGAAGTAAAAAAAAATGTTTAAATTAAAAACCAAAACTCCAATAGAATCGAAATTGTTAAACCAAAGCACAGAACCTCTGTCCCCAAACTGAAAAAGATGGTAAATAGGCCATCGCAGATTAACTCACAAGCCAAATTTGGAGTTTGAAAGCCACACCCGGAGACAGAGCAGAGCAGAGACCAGACAGCAGGGTGCGCACAAGTTTTCAAAGGCAGTTCATAGAGAACAAAGGTTGCTGTTAATATTCTGAAACTTCTCTCCCATTATCCCACAGTACTTTTCGTCCTGTGTGCTGCTCAGCTTGCTGGCATGCTCAGTCTTCCTGCAGGTCAGCAGTATCGGAAAGCTGTTCCTCATGCTCTTCATTGAGCTGCTGTACCTCCTCATCATGGAGGTCCCTGCGGTCGGCCTCTTCGACAACCAGGATCTTCTGCTGATGGTCAACACCATGTGAGTCATTGCCCATTTAGCCCTGGTGTGCCCAGCAGAAGGGACTATGACTGTCTTGCAGTTGTTTTAAACTGCTTTTTCCAACATGATTATTTAATTGATTTGGGTTAATCAGTGTTTCTGATTACCTAAATTATTAAAGTTACAGTTTAAAAGTGCCGGACAGTCCTCTCTCGGTCCGGACTGTGACCCACTGGACTCGCTCACAATTGGGATATACTAGTTTGATTGTGTGTGTGGGTGTATGCATGCTTGCTTGTGTAGTGCATACTCTCTTTAATTCTAAAATCTCTCTCCTCATTCTGACAGCACGACCATCAATGGTACAAGGTAAGAGTGATTGTGATCTTGCTGAGCACAGAGACCTCAGTTTAATTAAATTAAAAGTATCATTATCACTGGAACGCATGGAACCATAATGACCTGCTGGGAACTGAGGCTTAGAAGGCTGGAAAATGAATGTGGGTGGTGTTTTTCTGCTTCACTGTTCTATACAGATTTCATTACCATCCATTCTCTATTATATTCTTGTTATTGTGCCACACTTTTTTTTCCTTTGATGGTGCGTGCTATCCCTTAGCTGTGTGGTGGATTCCAAGGTTCCTCTGAAGATCATGACTCCGGTGGTCATCACAGTGTTCGTCTTGGCTCTATACCTTCATGCCCAACAGGTGGAGTCCACTGCCAGGCTTGACTTCCTTTGGAAGCTACAGGTCAGTGTGGGGTTCAGAATCAGAATCAGAATCAGAAGATTATGCCTGTCTGTGTGCTTGCCTGGTGTTAGAGTGAACAACTTATCATACTTTTTTTGTTAGGTGGATTTGTACATGTGCCACATCTAATAATTTAACTTGTAATTTCAGGAAATTACCTATTTAGTCGTATGATATGTGATGAACCTCTACTGACTTTCATTGTTTTTTTAAGCAGTGTTAACTACTAACATGATTGACATCTATACTGGTAGTACACATTCTCAAGTTAATTAGTAAACAAGTTATCTTAAATCTCTTAAATCACACCTGCAAACTACTTATGAACAATGTTGTCTGCATTAGGTCCAATGACACTCAGTATGTACTTTTTCTAGGTACTGTAGGTACTGTACTATAACAATTTTACTTAAAATAAATTGCAGTGACAACAACGGTAGTTAAAATGTTATTTGACTGATGATTTGACACATCATTTCTTCTTCAGGGATTACTTTTTAATAATATAATAATAATTGTACAAGCACATTTCATTTTAATCTAAAATACATTATATTGTTGTATTAAAAACCAACAAAGAGCAAAACCAAATGTTGTAAACCCCTCCCATGACAGGCCACAGAGGAGAAGGAAGAAATGGAGGAGTTACAGGCCTACAACCGTCGCCTGCTTCACAACATTCTACCCAAAGATGTGGCTGCCCACTTTTTACAACAAGAACGAAGGAATGATGAGCTGTACTACCAGTCATGCGAATGTGTGGCTGTCATGTTCGCTTCTATTAGCAACTTCTCTGAGTTTTATGTAGAGCTGGAGGCCAACAATGAAGGAGTGGAGTGTCTTCGACTGCTCAATGAGATTATTGCTGACTTTGATGAGGTGAGATGGATGTGAGTAAGCATTACATGCTCTTCCAAACGATAATACACCACCAACAGAGTGGTCTTCCACAATGCAAGCTAATCCTGGAATCCATTTCTGTGTCTCTCGGCACCCCGCCTTTGTATGGTCCAATCAAATTATGAAGGATACAATTACGTTCATCCTACGTTTCCCATCCTAATATGCTGTTTTACATGGAAATACTGAAGCAAGATACACTGTGAATGCCGTTCCACGTTGTCTTTAAAGGTGCAGTAGTCAAATTTGAGCCAAAACGAGGTGTACACCCCCCAAAATTAATAATACAAAAATAGAAAACATGCTTTCACACTCTTTGCTCCCTTTAAGGAAAAGTAGGGAATGCCATCTAACTTATACATACAAAGCCAACATACAGTACAACCATAGAAAATTGTCACGATCGGCGTGCACACGCTTGTGCACGTTACGTGCCTCTCCTCTGGACTGCGCACCTGTCGGGATTAGCCCGCACAGGTGCATCCACTTTCATTTAATTATTAGTTCTATTTAAGTTCCCCGACAGCCTTAGGTGCTGTCGGTCATTGTTTGGTGTGTCCTTATGTGTGAACCCAGGTAACCTCGCGTGGACTTTGTTTGTTTCTGCCTGTACGCAGTGTTTTTGTTTTCTATTAAAATACAAGCATAGCTCGTTTCACCCTTTTTCTCTGCTCCTGCGTCTCTGTTCCGGCTCGCGCCTACACTCGCCACCCACGGCCGTTACAAAAAAATGTATTTTTAGGGCATTTGATTTATTGATGGCTGATGGGGATAACATAACATAAACAAAATATATTATTCAATATAAAATATATATACACCCTGTCACACATTAAATATACACATCCTAATACCTAGGATAATATGGAAAAATACCAGGCTACAGTCAGTCAGTACATTTTTAGGGTTACCTACAGATATTCTCTACATACTGTCTGGTTTTTCCCGCAAGGCTAAAGCATACACCTTCACCTAAACACACAGGCATTAGTGCGCATGTGAGGAACAGCTGAGGTGCCCACACTGGTAACATCTGGGCTATGTGTGGATGATGTAATATCTGGCTTCATCACACTGTGTCCTGTGATGCTCAGTTTGCAGCGATGGTTGATAATGGGATACGGCTATTCAAATCTTTCCCAAAAGATGATGGCTTGCCCTCCTTTGGTAAGGAAACAGCTACCCCAAGTTCCATGCAGGACCCTATGATCAGTCACCTGTAGAGCAACAATTATTACAATTAATGAGTACAATTACTCAGGTATTCAGGAGCAGTGAATTCACAGCGCTCCAACCTGCTCTCTTTAAGAGCGCATAAAATCCCACTCACCAGACCGGTACATAAGTCAATCCAGCTGCTTGCAGGACGTAAATAAGCCACAACCGAAAGGACCTCCATTAACACCAGAGGTTTAGTTATAAAATGACATACTGTAAACAGGAGGAACAATAATAATAATAAAGTAAGAGGCAACACTTACAAATAAGATATAAAACACAATTCCCAAACAGTATAACAATCATAATAAATTAATAAAATGTAGTTTATTGGTGGTGATACAGTGGTGCTTTTAAATTTATACCTATGGCTGCTCCAGTAAACCTTTTTTTGTTGATCTTAACCTGATCCCATCTCCAACAGATTATTAGTGAAGACCAGTTCCGTCAGCTAGAGAAGATCAAGACCATCGGTTCCACCTATATGGCTGCATCCGGGCTCAACGACTCCACTTATGACAAGGTGGGGCGCTCACATATCCGTGCTCTGGCAGACTTCGCAATGAGGCTGATGGATCAGATGAAGTACATCAATGAACACTCCTTCAACAACTTCAAAATGAAGATAGGTGAAGTTTACAAGGGCTTGTGAAATGTATGTGAATAATGTATGTGCATATCTGATTGATTGTAAGTGTCGCGTTTGTCACTGTTGGTGAATGAAAGATGAGGAACAATGTAAATTCTTCTTAGGTGGTATTGTTCTATTTTTTCCTCTAAATATTTGTAAATTATTTGTTCAAAGGTGCTAGCATGTAAACTTTTCTTTTTGTTAGTGTGCAGCAATTGTCACAGTTGTGCAGTATTTCACCAACTTATCTATTTCTGCATCCTCCTAGGCCTTAATATAGGTCCAGTGGTGGCTGGTGTTATTGGGGCCAGAAAACCTCAGTATGACATTTGGGGGAACACGGTCAATGTGGCTAGCCGCATGGACAGCACTGGTGTACCGGAAAAGATCCAGGTAAATTGGATAATAAGGGATTAGCCACAGTATGCAATCGGTCTTCAAACCCCTATGCTGAACCAAACAACATATAAGACAATCTCTAACATTTCAGATGTATTTATTTAGTATGAACAATGCACATTTATGGACATTTATAAAGTAAATATGACAGAGTTGGCCATTTTTCTACTCTCCATTGTGATTAGATTAACAAAATCTGCTGCTTCATTTCTGTACCCTAGGTAACCACTGACCTGTATCAGGTACTTAGTTCGTACAACTACAAGCTAGAGTACAGAGGTGTGGTCACAGTCAAGGGGAAAGGAGAGATGATGACATATTTCCTTACTGCTGGACCCTCAAGCAGTTAACATCTACTAAGACCACTTGGAACTCCATGAGTTGTTGACCCAAGCCTTTGACATGACAAAAAGGTTGTTGGACCTGTTACCTTGTAGTTGACAGGGACTGCATCTGAGATTTCCTTAGGGTATTAAGACTTTGACCTCACACCTATAGACCAGCCTTCTAGTGTCCACAAGGAAAGGAAAAGGAAACATCATCCCAAAGCTCACTTTGAGGAACTAATCTGTTGACTAGGCCTGAGTTTACTTAGGAGAACCATTTCATTCGCACTGCAGGGACATAGGTCCTAAAGGAAATCATGTTGCGCCAGACTGCGTAAAGATGGGTCTCCATACAAAATGATCTGAGGAATTGAATCTCTCCAATCATTGAGATTATCATTATCAACATTCTACTGAACTATTCAAATGTTTAACAAACACAAACCTACGTGAGGACAATGTCTTAACCTTTCCATCTTCCTCCTATATGTACATGTGAAACACATTATTATTGCGGTCCATGTATAACAATTTGTTGTGTGGCACGTGGGAATTTGCTGGTATGTGGGCCCTCCTTACATTTTCTTTGAGGGCAACATCCACACACAAGTATAAGTGCATATACAGTACACAAACACATTAATCTACATGCTTTAACTGAGGACAATAAAAAAAGTGTTTTGTATCTTCAAAGTTTTGTATTGACTCCAAACACAAGATTTTGTTAGATATTTAAAATTCTATATTTGTACATTAATGTATTAGAGAGCTATCTATAATGTGTGTGTTTTGAAAATCGTCAGAGGTGTACTGCTATTTTTCTTTTTCTTGACAACATCACCGTTTTTTTTGTTGTGTTTTTTTATAACTATAATGACATAGAATCATAGTTTATTTAGATTTTGCAGAACCATGTGGACCCTGACAACCCTGCCGGGTTAGTACAAATAGTCAGGTAGAGGAAAAATAAATAGAATTTTTTTTACCGTTTAGATTTTTGTGATAGAGGTCAAGTTCCTAGAAACTATATTATTAGATTAAGGGGAACTGCTTCACTGCAGTCTAGGGTAGCTACAATTGAGCTTCCCAGTTACTCCCCATGCCACCCCTTGCTACTTCATATAGATGGTAGGCTACTGACACACTGAATGTCCAATGATCTACAATGAGGCCTTTATATGGTAATTCCAGCCAAATTTAACCTACACCTCATTTTCTTAACTTTTCCAACTTTTCCAACTGATTATTTGTGATAAAAAAATCAAACCACTAAGTTTAAAATGGATGCATGGACGTGGATTACATCTGAAACTCTCATCACAAGGTTAAAAGGTTAATATTAAAAGGTCATATTTTTGGTGACTTGTTACTACTGAGATACTTTGCTGATGTTTTTCACTGGTCTTATAATTCTGTACAGTCTTTGTGTTAACAGTTTGTGTGATATTTCCTGTTTCTGACATGGATGTGGCTTTTTCTTTTCACTGAAGCATATAAAGACACGGCAGACAAGTTCATGGCTTAAGTGGTTGCCCATTGAACTTCAAGCAAGTGTTCAAGGTTCTTAGTAGTAAAGCTATCAGTGATGTTGTACTACACATCATCATAAATGATGATAAACATTTATATAAGGTATGAGTTAGAAGAAAAAGTGAACCTATAATTAGCACAGCTTGTGTGTTCAGACAAATTACAGTTTTTCTCCATTGGTTTGGTTCATTTCTTGAACGAGAAATTACATTCTCAAAATACTCTTGTTTGGCTCTTGTCAGTGAACTACAAAGTACTGAAACTCACCATATGTCATCAAAATAATGTTTCCACTTCCAAGTCACTGTATGTATATGTCTATGTAGTCAATAAATAAGATAATTATATCCGCTGATCATAAAAGTGCATTTTATTCATTTATTATTTATGTGGATAATGTTTAACATCAGAAAGGCCAAAACTCAAGCGTAAAATGCTATACACTGTATATTTCGTACTTTTGTTAAACATAAGGGTGTCAAATGAATGAATCCATCACATGGCGCACTGGTGGTGAGACATGCGGATCCATCTCCACAACAGTGTCAGGTGGGCAAACTCACTCATGTGAGAGTAATTGATCCTGTGGATTATGTGTATGTAATTGTATCTGGTTTCAAGGCTGCTCACTCCACTGAAACCGCTCTTCTCACGGTGACAGAAGCCCTGCACACCGCTAAAGCCTCCTCCCTCTCCTCAGTCCTCATTCTCCTAGACATATCTGCAGCTTTCGACACGGTAAACCATCAGGTCCTTCTATCGACCCTTGCTGAATTGGGCATTGCCAACTCTGCGCTCTCCTGGTTTGAGTCCTATCTGACAGATCGCTCCTATCGAGTGCTCTGGAATGGACACCTGTCTGAACCCTGCCCGCTCACCACTGGAGTTCCGCAAGGATCTGTACTGGGACCCTTACT
>JAODLI010002358.1:0-10583 GCA_027575585.1 Percopsis omiscomaycus
CCCCCCCCCCCCCCCCCCCCCCCCCCCCCCCCCCCCCCCCCCCCCCCCCCCCCCCCCCCCAGTGTTGTTCCGTCAGAAATGGACTCATTTCACCACAAGCCATAGACACACGTAGGCTATGCCACAAGCCGGTCAGAGGCAGTCTCTAATCCACGAGACTACAGATAGACCTTTCTCCGCCAACACTTGAATGCGGTATAATGATGGGCTTCTTAACGGCGTTATTGCGGGATCTCTGTATAAAAAGGGCTTAGGATGAGAGTGGCGGCCATTGATTACAGGGTGCTAGACTATACTGTTTTACACTACCTTCCATCTCATGAAGACGTAGTCACTGCTGCCCAGCGCCTCATAGTCAAAGTCATCTGAGTTGAAGGTTTTGGCATACTTGCAAAAAGGCTGGAACTTGCCCTGGTGAGAGTGTATATAAACATACCGTAAGCGGTCAGGCAGTATGACAATAAGCAGAATTGAACTAAACTGGAGATATAGACAAGACAACAAGCAACGCATACCCAGTGCTTTCTGTCCACGTCTTCATCTGCATCCCACTTCCTGGTTAAAAAGGGCCTTTTTCTGCTAATGATTTCACCAGCAAAAAACGTTGTTAGAGTGGGATACTCCTGCAAAGGGCAAAATGAAGAGGAATAGAAGAGGAATAAGAGGAATAAATGAGCACAAATAAATGCATAAAATAAAATAAAAACCTGCGAGTACATCCGGTGAGGGAGCCCATGGTGAATTCACTTGGGAACATAAATTGTAACATATTAAAAAGGGTAGTACGTATTATCTGCCATCGGGAGGCAGATCAATGCAACGAACCACACTCGCATACATGGAGACTCCACCGGTGTATGTGCATGCGAGCCTAAGCCAAATTCTCCGCTTGAAATTATCTCCTTTTTAATACGAGGTATTTTATGGTGATTAGAGGCACTTTTAGATACTTTCTAATTAGAACACTAATTCTGCTGAGGTATTATTGATGTTTACACAACTTATGGAAAGACCCTGTGCAAAAATGGGACGTTTCAAATACTTGCAGAGATACTTGATCTTAAGTTATCCACTTAATTGGTATGCAACTAGACAGTAAAGGCTGAATTATTTAGTAGCAATAAGCAGTTTTCCCCAGAAATACAATCATTTGTTGACTGTAAAGTACTGAAACATACTGGGATAGATGTGCGAAACTCTGCAACCCGCACCATGTAGAATAAAATGGCTCATTCAGATTTAAATCTCCATTTCACAAGAGAACATCAGTTAAAACATTTCAAAAGATAATTTTTTAATGCACGTCGTCAAGTCTATTTTTCTAAAACATCAATTTGTGGATCTTTAAACAAAACTATGGTTTGCCAACTGGTTAAAAATGTGTATTAATTTAAAATAAATAAAAAAAGTTAAAAGAATCCTATTGCTATACCAATGTCAAAGGGCAGTCTCTGTCTGCAGTTATAACCCAATTCAGAGGCTTACCTCAGTGAGGCCTTTGATCTTGAGGTATCCACACAAATAAGAGTCCTCCAAAGTCACATGCTGTCAAAACCAAAGAAATGATCTCATGTGGACACAATATATTGGACAGTAGCTCCAGGGTGAATGTGTGATGTGAATAGAAAAACAATTAACCGTATTCAATGTGCATCAATTTAAATGGACGTCTGCAAAATTGAGACCAAATAGGTGACACGGTATGTCAGAACTACATCTGCAGAAAAACTCACGTGTACGCTTTATTTATATTAGAAAAATATTTATTCCCACATCCGCGTAAATAAATATTGCACAAGTCAAGAGTGCTTGAGTTAAACACATTCACCTGTATAGCTTCAAGCATAGCCAGGTAAGCTAGCGTTAACTAGCAAGAACCAGAGGACAGCAGCAAACGAACTTATCACTATATAGTTTACCTGCAGAACGACCTCAACGTCGTACGAGTTTCCTTTGCTTTTCTGAAATCCACGAAACTGTGACCCGCTATAGAGCAATGAAGTAACCACCCCAGGTTGGTAGGTGTTTATAGGGGCAGGCGGGATGAGAGAGGCCGAGGATACACAGGCCGCAGCGGACGTACTGTAACATTCCGCTCGCACAGGCATGACGAGCGCTAAAGCGTGAGTGTCACCAACAGCAACAGTCATGAACTCTGTGACAGCAGAAACTACCACTAATGAATATGTTTACTTCCAGACAGGGGCTTTCTTAAATACCAATCCTCGAGTTTGTTCTGCTCAACCACGGTATGCTAGCTGTCCATGAATTGAGTGGGCTGGTTGAGCATACTCATTGGTTGGACGTGTATACCCCGTGCTTAAGGACGAACCTTATTGGATAGTTAACGGAGACGCATGACATTCAAAACACTCAAGCATGGATGTAGGCTACTGTATAAGGTATGAGCCGCAACTGGCATCTAATGCACAGATATAACACAGATGTGAATCAGATATGTTGTGACCCTAGAGATCGGTTGTATGTTGGGCAATTTAGTTAAGGACGGATAAAGTTAAAAGAAAAAAAAGGAAACAAATAATTCTTAAACTACATTAGTGTTATCGATGCAATTAGGCTGTGTTTCGATTAAATAAAATAACACCTAGGCAGGTATATACTGCAATTTAAAACAACATTTAAAAAAAGTAATTCGGTCAATCACACTATATAAATTACTTTTAGAGCATTGTTCGTAAACAAAGCTGGCTAAATAGAAACATTTAGATTTTCTTAAATGGAGGCTATGCATAATGCATGTGTAAAATATTGCAGAAATTTAAACTCACAGGATCTGATCTTTCATCCATGGAGGATTTGTGTCACATCCACTGTCTCAACAAAGCCTATAACATCACTACTCTGGCGCTGCACTGTTTACACTGCACTGCTCTCAGGAGACAATACCACAGCCTATGGACAAGGACCACATTATTTAAACAAGGCGAAGCGTTTGCAAGCGAAAACGCGCCGAACAGTGGACATACAGTATAGCGACCCAGTCTCACAACAACCCATGGAAGTTTGGTCTAATCGTTTATAGCAGATTAGGCCTATTTGGGAGATTTTTTGTATTTAAAAAAGCGGGATAAGCAGTAGCCTAACTGATAATTGTGTAGACATTACGTTAGTAGATGTGTTTTCAATCTGTAATTCGGTCATTAAGGTTGTGTGTTGGTTCAAGGTGGGTATAGATGACTTTACGCAGGCAACTGCATTCCCTCCGAGTAGAATATTTAATCATGTTATAATGTGAAAATATCTTGTGAAAAACATTTTGTTATAACAAGAACATTTTCGCGTTATAACGTGATACTGATCCTACTGTAGGGTAGGCTACTCACCAGAGCCTTGTAGGCCTATATTATAAAAATCTGAATGTTCTGCCATTTTGTACAAACACAGAATAGCCTAACTTACCCAATGTTACAAACGTTTATTTGAGGGGTAGGCCTATTTGTGTGTTATTTTTCCCAAATACAACTGGTTTGTACGCCGCCTTAGTTCCCACTCCAGATCAGCATGTGGCGGTAATGCACCCTTTGTGCCAAACGCCGTAAAACGTTAAAGAAGAAGAAGAAGGAGAAGAAGCTTCAAGCCGATTGTTTGTTGTCAAAAAGATGGAGTTCCTGCTGGGCAATCCGTATAGCACTCCTGTAGGCCAGTGTATAGGTAACGTATACCTAATAATTTAAATTATAGATACAATAAATCTAATGCTAGATGAATAGTGATACACATCACTCAAACATCGCACCACGGCTATAGCGAGCTAGTCAGCATCATCTCGACGTGAGCTTTCGTTTCGGTCAGCAAGCTAGCCAAGTAACGTTAAACGTCAGCGAGTTTAACGTTAATAGAGATCCACATAGTGTTAGTTAACCTTTAATAAAAACAAAGTAAGTAAGATGTACATTTACCTGTAATTATTATATGATTATTACCACCTGGTATCCTCTACTGTGACAAGACAATATTAATAATACACAGCACTTTGTCAACAATTTTTTATTATTATCTGTGGCTATGAAGCAAATCAGTTAACTGTTACGTTATTCAGATCTGAAACGAAGATTCATTCGAGGTGAATCATTTTAGGCATATCCCTTAGTTATTCCAGTTTTATTCCAGATAAAACTATCCAGACATAAAAAACGTAATTGATTCATCTGTTATAAACATCTATTATGCATCTCTGTTATGTGAGAGGTTGCGTCTTTGTTTATGAGATTTATGCATGACTAATTTGAGATGTGGTGACTTATTTCCCTGTTAACTGTGTTGCCAGGAATTGCCTATTTATCAGTGTAGTGACGTTGATGAGAAATTACAGTATATATTGAGAAATGATCCTCTGTGAACTCCATAATGTGGCTTTCCCCACCCTAATGGTTATCAACAACATCCCTTCTGTTCACTTCCTGTTGCTAAATAAGCAACCTTTTTGTTTCTTTTGAATGGCTTCCAACTCTGTCTCTTGGCTTGCCTTAAAGTCTACTTTCTGTGGTTTAAAACATAGTTGAGAATGCACTTGTTTAAACTCAGGAGATGGGAAGCTAGATGGTGGAACTGTATCAGTCTTTCCTGTGTTTTGTGCTTTTGTACTTTGCCTAGCTGCTGTGAAACCACATATGCAAGCAAACATTCCCCTAGCATCCAGTGCTAAGATATGCTCTGCAAGCTTTGCAATAAATGTTGTTGGTGTGGATTTGAGTTGTGCTCAGGCCGTGCTGTCTGCGGCTTGTCATGTTTCCTAGCTAGGAATGGGTTTGTTAATGACTGAATTTGAAACTTCTAGAGTAGATATGTGCTAGCTGAGATGGACTGCATACCAAAAGCCAACATCACAATATCTCATTGAGACATTCATGGGCTGACTATGCTGGTTGCATGCTTGTGTGTGAACTAACAAAATAAACGTTACATGCTTTCACTAAGCTGTTGTTCCCTTTTTATTCATGCCCATGGGTGTAGTAAGAAGGATATTTTCGTACTCAATAATCCGAGGGGTCTTTGAACTGTTCCTTTCTCGCCACCCACCGGTCAACTGCTCTGTGCCAAGTCATTCACAATGGCCTACAGGCAGAACTGCTAGCAATAGCTCAAAATACTCTTCTTACAGAGGTCTCATTAGTTGTGCCATGGGCAGCATGTAGCCCATATTAGACTTGTGATTGACATATCTATCGTTGGATTGCTCTGGTCGAGTGGCTGTACTATACAGAGCTGTATAGCAAACTCTCTGTTTAGTGGTACCTAATACCACACAGCAGCATGGGGGATCAGTTTACCACTGGTGAAATGAGAGAGAGAGAGAGACAAAAGAGGAGAAAGCAAGACCTGATGATCAGGTCTGTTGGATGTTTATAAAGCACCATTTATAACTTGGACATCCTACACAAACCAAATTACTTAGTACAGTATACACTTATAAGCACCCCCCTCTGGCTGACTTAATAGGCATCAGGGGAAAAAGTGAGAAAATGAAACAAGCAAGATGGGGATACACAGCAAGTAAGAGGAGCAGAGGGTGGATGGGGTTGAATAGAGATAGGTGGCTTTGTTGGCAGTGGATGTCACAGCCTGCCACTCTTTAAGCCACGTGATGGACTGCCTGTACTCGTGTGGTGCCGCTTCCTGCTAGTACGGGAAGAGTGGGCAGAGGAGAATGCACCGTAGGCTGTGACCTCACCCATTGGTTTCTAAAGGGACATTTTGATGTTTAGTTTGCGCCTAACCTTCATTAGGTTAGTATTGATGCCGAATTTGCTCCCTCTGGCATTTCGCTGACTGACTCATGTGATCACTTGTTATTGGTCAAGTCAAGTCAAGATTTCGTTCTCCTTCCCATGAGCCATCTTAGAGGAATACTTCACCCAAAAACAATAATTAATGTATCAATTACTAATGGAATTACTAATCGTTTACAGCCTGAAAAGTTATACACACACATACCCTAAGCAATTCTGCACTGACTTCAACACACAGCTGTGGTGGCTGCCGCTTGGAATGCATTCAGGAGTGAGTAACCTTCTGTAGCAAAGCTCATGTCCCTCTCATTCACTGGTCTACATTAATGCCTCATTCTCTTTTTTTTCGTTTTCCATTCCTTTCCTCCTTTTACCATCGGGGCTCTGTTCCTGCTTCAAGCTGCCCACTTGAGGGGATCATAAAGGATGGGCCAGTAGAAGTAGCTGGTTATACTGTTCACTGTGTGAAATGATTATTTAAAAAAAAAGCTCTTTTCTGTCAGTGTGTTTCAGATAGTCTTTGTATTTATCTCAAAATTATTAAGGAACGTCCATGGGTCCACTTGGGGTAACTACTACCCATGTCTTTCTCTGGTATGGCTTGCCCAGGGAAAGCAATATAGCCCAGAGATGGGACACATGACATTCTATTCTCCCTGTTCAAATGCCAGAATCATCTGAGAACTTGTTGATTAATAGTCACAGGAAGTCAGTCACAGCTCACTTCAACCTATACAACGTCTTGTTTTCAAGTCTGAGACAAGAAAACATTCTGTTTTGCGGTTAGGGATGGCCGATACGGCCAAATCCTTCTATTACATTATATGTCATTTTATATCACATAGCTGCAATGACTGTTTATAGATAAAATAACAATTTTAATCCAAGGAAATTAAATATACAGTACTCACAGGGGCCATCCTGCGAGACTTCACGGGTCATGTAAGGTAATTCTGGCCACTGATTCTATGTGCCACGTTATTAAAAAGTATAATAACCGTAGACAAATGTATATTGTCACAATGAAGGAGATGCTGATGACTTTTGCGTCAGTTCGCTCTGCTAGCTACCCATTGTCTGTAGCAATCATGGCTCCAGTCAACATGCTGTTAAATGGAGGAATAGAGTGTAAAAGTGAAGGCAGTTTTCTGGTTGCTTCTTTTAATTGTTGGCAGGCCCTTTATGGCTGAGTTAACAACCTCGTCACACTCACAAAAGCCATTTTCACTTCCCTTAATGATATTTACAACCCAACTTCCATTTTTCAGCGTCTTCTTGGAATTGAATGTCATGCACAGAGAGCTAGACATTGTAACTTTCAGCTAGACAATGTCCTTGCTTATCATTGTTTTTCCAATGCTGGGCTAAGAGTAGGAAAGGAGCTCATTGAGCTCTGTCTAAAGAATGCAGACCAGATTGCTAACACCTTAAAGCTGTATTTAGCTATTTATACCTCACAAATTTATCCTATTGTTTTATTTTATTTTTTAAAATCTAGAAAGGGCCACAGATGGAGGCCTGCAGAATGAGGACTGGGCACTCAACATGGAGATCTGTGACATCATCAATGAGACAGAGGAGGGGTGAGTGGCCGTCTCCCAATGGATTCCAAGGATGAGCGTTCGTTAAGATGATGTGTTGGGCCTGTTATAGGACAAGGTCCTTTTGTTGAGTATATCAGAAATGGCATAATAATGCTCTTTTTGTTTGCCACAGAGAATTTGACTTTTATTGTCTTTCTTGCATTTTCTTAATGCCCACTTGAACTTGGTTGACATGCGACGTAGGGCTCTCTCACACACGCACACTCACAATGTATGAAGCATCTATGTGGCACACACACACTGTCCACACGGGTTGACTTGGTTTTATCCGTGCGTGGCACGGCTTTATTCACACAGAAAACGTAGTACTCACAGGTGTCACGGGACTTATACACTGCCCGGCAATACAAATGTGTGTATATATCTCCAGAGAGCTTCCGCGTGGAGGCTCTCTGTTCAGTCTGCTCCTTCCCCGATTCCCCCCAGCTGTGTTCACTCACTGCTTAAAAGAGAGACGGGTGATTAATAATTGCCCTCACCTGCCTCTCAGCCCTGTGAACCACACCTCCACAAGTTCCCTCCCACACGCATCAGAGCTAAACCACGCCCCCCACTCCCACAATCTTCAATGACAAACATACCTTTGAACAAAGTGAATAATCCAAACTACTCCTCAGACATTTTTTGTTTTCTCACACTGTGCTAATGTGTCCTGATACTAGCACACTTGAACTCTTATTACATGATTAACTTTGATCTCGCCTTAGGAGAGATAGATAAACACGCAGAACGAATGAGAGATGGAGAAACAGATGGCCAGGCCAACTGTATGGTTGTCTCCCTCCGAGGCAAACCGCTACAATGACAGACATACTGGCATCTGCTATTGTGCTGCAGAAATCAACTCATTCCACCAAAGTCAAAAGAGTCATGCCTTTTACTCAGCTCGTGTGTTTTGTGTCCACCCAGGCCAAAAGATGCCATGCGAGCACTGAAAAAGAGGTTGAGCGGTAACAAGAACTACAGAGAAGTGATGCTAGCACTAACAGTAAGGCGGTAGGAATAGGCTGCTAAGTTAGCCGGTTGTGTGGCTATGAAGCCTAAATTAGGAACCTTTACTGAGAAAATAAAATGTTCAGTACTTGTGGAAGGAATAGCAATAAACTATTATTTTAAGGCAAAGCTATATTAAAAATTTGAAGTTTTTAAACCACATAAGATGGATTGTGCCCCTTCCCAATATGTTATCCCTTTACCTCATGTGGTATCTTTACCTTTTCTTTACCCAGGCCTATTTTGTTTTGGTTTTTTAATAGTCTTGTAACTCTAATGATGTCTTATGTAAAAGGTCTTTGATTTTATTTTTCATCTTCTTTTTTGATTCTGCTATAAACTCTACTTCTTAAATGTCCATTTTCTTCAGACATGATACTTTGTATGTCCTCTCCATGGCAGGTACTGGAGACGTGCGTGAAGAACTGTGGCCACAGGTTTCATGTCCAGGTAGCGAACAGAGACTTCATCGATGGGGTGCTGGTCAAGATTATCTCCCCCAAAACGAATCCTCCAACCATTGTACAAGACAAAGTACTGGCCCTTATCCAGGTACTGGCCTCCTGCATTAATGAGAACTTTAATGTGTTCTCACATGCAACTTATTTTCAAATGCAGAACTACAACAACAACAATACACAACAATACACAGAACCCCTGGGCTTGTTGGGGATCGAACCCACAACTAGTGTAACTCGCTATTGGTAACAGCCAATTTAAGAAAACACCATTAGGTCGGTCAGTGGCAGCCTGAGGACGGGGCTTTACTGGATGCGCCACATCACACGTGTTGTGTTGTGCTGACGGCCTGCTATCTGGTTACCTGAGGGCACCTCGGACAGCAGGTGGTGTTCTCTGTCTGTGCCTCTACTGTCCTCCCATTATTTATAGGCATTTTGTGGAGGGTTTAATAGACCCATGGGACACACCTATTTTAGCTGATGCTTTGTCCTGCTCGGTCTAATTGCGCTGCGAGAGAGCGGCTTTGTGGAAGGATTTGAGGGCCCACTTGACCTTGCTGTGATGAACGTTTGGGTTTTGCATTCTCGCACATACAGGAATATTGTAACAGACAGGAACCTGGTGTCAGTATACAGAACGACAGCTTCTTCAGTCATTGTATTTTGATAGTTGTATGAAAGCATTTGACCAAATTACATATTTTTTTGCATTTTAATTAAAGTAAACCTCTTTTCTGCAAATGTTAAAGCACAGTTAATCTTAATTTGAATACCTTAAACAATAGAACATAAAAGTTGTAAATGTGCCATGTGTAAGTTTGGCAGTTGGTCGTTTTTTAGGTCTCAGAACTTAATTTAGACACATTCTGTGTGTGTGTTTTTTGCAGGCCTGGGCGGATGCCTTCAGAAGTAGACCTGACTTGACGGGGGTGGTTCATATTTATGAGGAGTTGAAGAGAAAAGGTATCGAGTTCCCCATGGCAGATCTGGACGCGCTGTCTCCCATCCACACACCCCAGAGGGTGAGCAGCAAGCATGCACAGAACCACACAGAACACAGAAACGGTGCATCATACGATGTGCATCATAATGTTTTTGTCCTTGCAGGGCGTGCCAGAGGTTGACCCAGCCATGCTCAAGTATAAAGCCCCTGCCTCCCCGGCGGGCCCAATTAGAACTTCAGCCTCCCCGAATCCTGTGGCCGCCACACAGATCCCCCACATTCCCGCAGTACCAGGCCCCATCACAGCCAATCCCGAACAGGCAAAAAACATTCGCATCACTTGATCTATCGTACTGAACCTTTAGGCTCTGCATTAATACATTAAATGTGTGTGTGTGTAATGATCACTTTCAGCTGTAAATTAGGCAGTTAACTATAACTTAAATATTGCCTTCTCACTGGACCAAAAGAAATGCAGAAGTGTAAAGTTTGCGGTCCTGATGGACCACTACTGTTTTCAACTAGTTATATGCTTTGTGTATTTTGGCTTATAATGGAAGTGGTTTAACGTCCACGTTAAGTAAGTAAGAAAGCTGCATTCAAATTTGTGTCCAGTATTGTGCCTCAAAACACACCTGATGACAAACTTGAAGTGACTAAAGCCCTAGGTTGCATCCAATTGACCTTTGACCCTGCGTGTCCCTAGATTGCGCGGCTGCGTAGCGAGCTGGACATTGTGAGAGGGAACACCAAAGTCATGTCAGAGATGCTGACTGAGATGGTCCCCGGCCAGGAAGATGCTTCAGATCTAGAGCTACTTCAGGTACACACA
>JAODLI010002359.1:0-10582 GCA_027575585.1 Percopsis omiscomaycus
TGTGTGTGTGTGTGTGTGTGTGTGTGTGTGTGTGTGTGTGTGTGTGTGTGTGTGTGTGTCTGTGTCTGTGTGTGTGTCTGTGTCTGTGTGTGTGCATAATGTGCGTGTGCGTATGTGAGAGTCACCACTTTTCAGCTGCGAGGACGATGGCAGCAGATTATGAAGGGCAAATCTTTCCCCCTAAGGACGCACACAACAGAGCACAGCGGGGAAGACGCAAAGTGCTAAAAAAAACAGCCAAAGCTGCTTTTCGGGGTAAATCTCACTAGCCAGCCTCCAGTCACAAGACTACTGCTATATTGCCATATCAACTTCATAACGGTGTCTATGTCAGACAGAAAGGACAATAGAAGCTGTATTTTCCAAAGGTTCCACGTCAATTCCTGCATTGCACTTAGCATAATAGTCCGGTAGGCTACTCTCCCTTTCTGCAGCTGGAAATAATACTTGAGTTACAAAATGCTGAATGTGTCATAGTACTGTAAAAGGCATAGTCAGGACATCATTCTAAAACTAACTGGTGGTATGGAAGTTTGTTTCACGAAAAGTCACTTTAAGACACTTTAGCTCTCTATCTGTAAGAATGTGTTTTTTGGTGGTGTGTGGAACCTGACTTGGATGTTCAATAAACACCTGGAGTATCCACTGAGCACGATTTGATGCAGTTTTATCCCCAGATGAAAACCACAGCATCCCCAGAAGGTCAAAAGCGCAAAATAATCTCCTATATTTTCCAGATTTATGTTAATCTAAACAGCTATCATCAGTGAGGGGGTAGGAACATGGGAAGGTGGCATGGGATTAAATTTGAAATCATATTTTTGATCAAAAAAACCTTTTGAACCTTTTGATATCTTTAGTAAAAATGGGCATACATATTTTTCATGCTTTTGATGATCTATGGTTTTAGAGCAGAGAGTAAATCTTTAATGTCCCTGAGGGTCAATTTGGCTTGGGAACAACAGTCAATAAATAAAAATAGAATCCATACATCACTGTTGTCATTGTCACTTGTCACCAGAACCATCTGAAGAAGCAATAAATGAGAAATAAATAAATAAATGGAGGGGGGGGGGCACCATATCACATTCATAGATAGTCACAGGCTGAATCCCATTTTGTTTAAAAATCCAATATCTGAAGGAAGAAAAGACCTAAAATATCTCAAATATCTGTTAGTGACACCTCTGGGGTGGTAAAACCTCCGCCTTGAGGGGAGCAAATTAAACTCACTGTGTAGAGGGTGCTGGGAGTCCAATAAGATGACCTGAGCATCCTGTGTGGCTCTGCATTGGTACAGGTGGCAAAGATGCTTTAAATGTACATGCTTTATGGCATTCACAATTTTTTCCAGCACGTTTTTGTTTTGACCAAACCAACAGATCATATGGAATGTTAAAACTGACTCAATACCCGAAGTATAGAACACTTGGAGACTTATCAACATTAAAACTTCTGAGCTTCCTTAAGAAAAATCAGTCTTTGGTTTGCCTTTTTCACAAATAAAATCAGTGTTGCATCAATGGTAGGTTTATCATCCAGAATGGTTCCCAAGTATTTGTACTGATGGAATACAGACACAGGCTCCCCTTATATCATGGTAGGAGCCAAAGTAGTAGAAATAGGTAACGGAAACATTCAGTTGTAGGAAAGACTGAAAACTGACAAATTCTCCTACCACTGGTCCATGACTCTGTTCCTCATCATGCAAAAGGCTGACTATTACAGTATCATTACAGTACAGTATGCAATCTTAAGCACATACCTGTCGGGGACAGAACGCAGCCCTGAGGGGACCCTGTGCTAGACAGAGAACCCTTCACTCGAACTCTCTGTTCTCTGTTGGCCAATAAAATCTATTACCCAACAAACAATATTAAAATCCAGATTAAAATGTGACAGCAGCCTGTTTGCAAGAATGTGAGGTTGAATACAATGTTGTACATACAGTATTTGTGCTATTAAAATCAGATATAAAGCACTTGTTTTAGTGGACCTCGGGTCAATACATGATGAACACCTATATAATGAACTTGCTGACCTGCGTAGGAGGAGACAACTGCATTGTACCTCCGAGCAAGGAGCAATGTAACAACTGCCCCTGCTTGTAACCAGCAGTTCCCAGAGACTACACGCACTTAATCTCTAATCTTTGTATTGTGCAGAGGAAGTGGGGCCACCTCCGTACACCAAGGCTGCCATGTAAAGTGCAGCCTTCTCACTGTATCTCCATTGATCGTGGCACCGGTGGCTATCACACATTTAATCTGGGCTGCCATTCTTTTCTCACACAATGTGCACTTCCTTAAACAGGCCAACGCCACAGTTCAAACGCCTCCCATTTACGACAGCACCCACCAGAGACTGGCAGGTAAAAGTACACCCTGTTATTTCAATAAGCTTATAAATCCGTCGCCAGACAAGCAAATGGGAGAAACGGAGGCCTAAGTAAGTAAAAAAAAAAAAAAAAGTTCTGAAACGATGAAAGGAAATGCCTCTCCCTTGAATGTGGGACCTTTAAAGGGCTCTCTGCCATTGTTGTCCCTATGCTGGTACCAGACCTAAAGTCAGTGTCTACACCAGGGGCCTCACAAATCTCTATAAAGGATCTTTCCCATATACCATACCATACATACATACATACAGGCAGCCAGTCTCACAAGCACAACTTCATTATGATAGAAAACACTCCTGAAAAAACGTTGTCTGATAGCCGTATAACCTATACATTTGAGGCACATTCCATACAAAGTATCAACATGACTTGACATTTTTTTAATAATTTCAACAGCATGTTTTGCTACAGTAAGGTTTTAGTGGAATTTGAATGTACAGTATGGCAGCCAATAGTTTCCCCAGGGTGCAGAGAAGTGGGGTATGAAAACAGATGCTTTTAATAAAATTGCTTTTTCTAAAAGACATCTGATTCTACTTGAGGAGATTTATATACACATGGATTTAAGGTACCTTTGTAATTCTGTGAACATTTCTTAAGGCTTATTCCAGAAGGGTATAACCAAGGAAGAAGTCTTCTTGTTACTTTTCAATCACATGACGGATATACAATTGTAACTTTGGCATCTTTATCTCAACAGTATATAGTCCGACATGAATTATTTTCAGCCGATGACAGCCTGAGGACACAGTGTAACTCACAGACCCTCCTTTTCATGGTTTAAACAAGCTCAAATATTGCATGCTGGCTAAATAGACAATAAATAGGGTTATGAAAGCTTACAATTTTCAGTTGCTGTTGAAGTGAAAGGGTTTTGAAATAGAGCCACATAAAATTGCAGCTTTTAGATACTTAGGGGGAATTATGTATAATTCCTCTTTCAAAAAGTACTCAGCAAAAGAACATTTCATCATCCTAAAGCATTTTAGGTGGAAGCAGTCTGTCTTTGCAGAACCCTAGCTATGAGAAATCATCACTTGAATTGCATAAAAGCAAGCATGGCCTTTATACAAAAAAAAAAAAAAGTGTTCTTACTGTACGGTATTGTTCTTACAGTAAACATATACGTCTACGCATAATGTCAAAGTTCTCATTTTTCATTCTCATTTTTCCATGCTGTAATCATTAGTAAGCCGTAATGATCAAGATTAATACAAAAAAAGGTTTGAAACATTTCACTTTATGTGTAATGAATTTAGAATATAGGAAAGTTTCACTTTTTAAATAATTTAGATGAAATATTGGGTGCAGAAAACTGTATTTTGTGTCCGTATTGTATTTTGAGTGCTCTTACAGTAGCTTGCTTGGAGTTAGAGCTACTCTGAATGGCAAAATCATTGGCTAGAGCAGTGCACCAGTCCTCATTATAGATGTACCAGGGTTTTATCTGTGGAGGACCTGCCATTTTTTGTGGCCGCTGGGTAATTAAGCCTCACCTTGGATAGATATACTGACTCCAGTGGGAAATCTACAGCAGTGACCTTGCTGACTGTACTTGTAGCCATTATATAAAACCTCTTTCCCGCATTTACACTGAGGAAATTACATATTACAGTACACTATGTATTCCTAAATATTATCCCGAAGAACTTAATTTCTAAGTGTCTCTAGTTGGCATTGCTTGTAATTTCCAACCTTTAAAAAATGTGACTTTTCCAAGGAATTCCTCCTGGGGATAGAGTCACACAGTGTACTGTATGTAATGGCTACAGGTTGTGGTAACCTTTACCAATTCCTCATCACGGCTGAAAATGTCGGTTTTGCTGCCTCTCATTGTAGCTGTCTTAGTGCATCATTAGTTTTAATGATGCAGACAGCTACAAGAACATAGAACAGTTTTCTTTGGGATCATTCCCTCTAAACTTGTGCATCAATAACATTGATTTAAATGCTCTGCTATAGCAGCAACATGGGAAGTGGACTTTATTAAAGTTGATGTGATACAGAGATATACAGTACATAAAAATATCACGTCATAGCATTCATATCTATATTGAATGCAACATGGTGTTGTGAAAATCCTGTGTTTGCTACGTGCAGATACAGCCCAAATGATAGCCAAGCCTAGGCACCACGGTGACAATCATGAGAAAAAGGAAGTTGATGAGAAAGACCTTTGACATTGCAAGGTTTCAACTCCACAGATTTAAAGGGGTAGCGCGATCACAGTGACTAGATAGATAGACACAGATAGAAAGATAGATAGATAGATAGATAGATAGATAGATAGATAGATAGATAGATAGATAGATAGATAGATAGAATAAAATGTCTGTGGGAGACAATAAAGCAGCAACAAACAATAAAGTACTATAAAAAGAATACTCCGATTTTTACTGCAAACGTGACAAGCTGTTTTCATGCGATGGATGGTTGGCACAGGCACCATAGTGGTTGTCTCCAAAAATATAGTTCTACAGTTTAACTCTAACCTACCCTACCCTACCCTACCCTACCCTTAAGCAAACTAATAACCTACTTAACTGTCCTACTATAACCTAACCTCACCTACTAAGCCTACCCTATACCCTAACCTAACATAAAGTGATATTTATCTGCAGTATGAAATAATGTTCCTTGTGTGACATAAGCAAAGTGGCTATTTTGATATATTAGTGCTGTTTGCAGGAGAGGCTAGAGAGCGCAGGAAGCTATTACGTATTGCATTGAAGCATCTGAGCAGTACCAGCCTCGAACGTACCGACTGTGAGCATCAGGAGTGCAAAGGGCGGAGGCCAAGGCAACTGTTCAAAGTTTTGGTAAAGGGCGTGTAGTCACAGAAAAAAAAACTCCTTCCTGTTCTTTCCTGATCCCAAATCCCTTATAATAGTTCCATTCCCTTTGTTCATTTCCCTGTCGCGTTCGTTGCGTGCCAGTCCCTCTCCGAGTGAGATTCGGGGTGTGCGAGGGGAAGGGAGGAGGCAGGACAGGCGGGAGAAAAGACCGAGGGAAGGGTGACACTGCCACCGTGCTACCCCTTTGACTCCTAAATCGGACGCTGGCGGTCTCTCTGTCAGGAAGGGAGGGTCGGTGTGAAACAGGGATTTCCCCTCTTAACCCCATCCCCTCCCTTCTCTTGCCAGCCTGAGTCAATACCAAAATCCATCCTAAGAGACATCCTAAGGTCAGTCAGTGGTTGTTTGTGCCGACAGCACATCGCTTACAAAAAGGGTGTTTGAGCGTCTCGCAAGTTGGCATTGGTTTATATTATTTTCAAAGGGTTGAAAATCCCTAGCCATAACATTGAGACTATTGTGAAATTCCTAACTGGGTGCTGATTAGCCAGTAGCACTCTAACTGGGACCCAAAGGGTTTTGAATGAGAGTTTCCAGTGCGGAACCAATCGTGGAGCTTGTGAGATAATGGACTGTCTCACAAGGCTAGAAAATCCCTGCTTTATGGTATACCGGTTGGGATACATGGATTCTAATAGTAGGCTATTCAATTAAACAATAAAACTATTTTTGACTTTCCGGTGTCATTACGGCATATGTGCTTTGTAATTTGGGCATTTCGATTATTTCTTCATAGGCACGTGTGCTGATTAAGTCTGTTGTCTGTGGTCATACATTATGTCTGTATCATGTGCCAATATGATTTATGTCACTATGTGAAAACATAACTCTTCTCACTGTCACCAAATTTAAATCCCTGCACAGTTACTGTAGCCTGCTGTTTATTTATTTGCTATAAAAAACTACATTTTCCACAGAGAAGTTAAGACGCAGTGAAGAAACAAACTAACAGTGACACTCATTAGCAATGAAGTTTCCACAAACTGCCACACAGAAACGGCTACGCCTAGGAATGTTCTTTTATGTGAACAATATAGAAGTAACCGG
The DNA here is from genome assembly GCA_027575585.1 of Percopsis omiscomaycus. Classification (NCBI taxonomy): domain Eukaryota; kingdom Metazoa; phylum Chordata; class Actinopteri; order Percopsiformes; family Percopsidae; genus Percopsis; species Percopsis omiscomaycus. The sequence continues at coordinate 6,298 of JAODLI010002359.1, forward strand.
TTCAAATTTCATTCTAGAACCCTTTCAGCTGGTGTCTATTTTTGTCGTCATGGCTACGTCAACCTGCGGACCATGTCATCTGTAACTGCATCCTCCCCCCAAGTGTTTGTATGTACTGCAAACAAAATAGGAGCAATCGTATCCACAGTGGTGGCGGTGGTCCAGTGACGAGGTGATGCAACCCGCTCTCTCTCTCTCTCTCTCTCTCTCTCTCTCTCTCTCTCTCTCACCTATGCCCTTTTTTCTGACGCTTTCTATTCCCTCGGCCTCTTTTTCTTTTTTTATCAAGATTCCTCCCCCCTGTTTTTCTCTGTCCCTGGTTCTCTCTTGCCCCCCCCCAAACACCCACTCTTGCATTCCCAGGATGCTCCATTCCAACGGAGATAAAGTTAGCACTCCTGAAGTGACAACGCGTCGTAACCGTTGCTCTCCCCAACCATCCCTCCCATCACCACCACCACCAAGTGACGCAACCCCCTGATTTTATTATTTGGTCTGCTGTCTGCAGGATGCTAGGCAACGTAAACACTGCTATAAATAACCGCCAAGCCGCTATACTTTCCAGTCTATCCAGAATCTGTTTAAGAAACACAACACCAATGGAGTAAATTGAAATGGAGCCTTAATCACTGACTGGCACGTAAGGCATCTTGAATCTAATAAGACAAATATATTTCGGATAAATGTCCATTAACTTGTAATAAATAGCACTACCATATTACAGCCATTCAATGTAAAATGGAAGTGATACAGTTCTGGATTTACAGTTTCTCCAGAGCAAACCAAGAGATGATTTAACATTTAACAAAAGATAGATTATAACATTGCGTTTTTTTACATCACATCTCGATTAGACAATAGTGCATTCATTTTAAACCTACAAAGTAGCATGCATATTTGACCTGGGAAAAAAGCTCATCCCAGATCAAAAAGATCAAAATAAAAAAATATTGAAAAAAGATACAAACAATATTGAAACATCAATAGAGTACCTTTTAATGTGAAGTATTTTAAGCTTATTAGCAGCATTCAGACACATATACAGTGGCAGCCATTGTTAAGGTCCCTATTGATGAATTTGGTTTCAAATTGAACTTCAGAGTCTGTCTCTCTTAACAAGGCCACAAAACTACAGATCCACAATGCACCAGGTCTTCAGCAAGCATGCAGTATAAATTGAGATCTACAGTTGTGCATGCCACGTGATGAACACTTTTGTCTAACGTAATCACCCTGGAAGTTTCCGTTTCCCAGGGCTACTTTGGTTTAGGTTAGTACAAACCATATTGATGCCATATTCTACCAGCTGGAGCTTTCTCTTTGAGAGATGTCAAATGGATCACCACAGCAAATGGATCACATATATTTTTAAACTCAAATTGTGAACAGCAAACCCGGTTTGCTGTTCAGAGTTCAGAGTTCAAAGAGCCTTAGAGCGAATTTCACAGTACAAGCTCTGGCTCTTTATGTTGCTGTTTCGTAAACAGTAAGAACTGTCATATAATATAGCTATGTCCGTCTTTGCAACATCTTATCATTGTATTTACTGTCACTGTTGTGATGAATTATGATTATTCATTGTTGGATTCAGAGATAGTTATCTACTGGTGGGACAATACAATGAGCTGGAGCTAATGTGAATGGTTTAAGCTCTTGCTGTCTTCATCAGTCGACTGTCAAACTGTCAACAATAATGGTTGTGAACCCACGTCCTCCCGGCATCAGGCCACAAAGACTCCTTGGCTGACCATAAGAGCGGTTTGGCTTTCTCTCCGTTTGTCTTTCTTTTTCCTCAGGCGGACCCTCCAGCACACGGCACTGGAACCCAGCAGGGCCAGCCCCGCAGACAGCAGCACCAGTCCCAGCACCGAGATCGTGGAGCCGTGGGAGTTGAATGTGTAAGCCACGGCCGTGGCCACGACGCCAGCGATGAGGACCACCACGCCGAAGGGCACGGTGCAGCGATAGCAGGACATCTCGGCCCCCCCGGTTGCAGCTGTCAACTGGACCTCATTGATGAGGGGTGCAGTTGTAACCACGACGCTCCTGTCCGCTTTGGACTTAGTCGTTTTCTCAGCAGAAATGGATTGAGGAGTTTTCATGGAGCTTTTTGGCATTCTGGGGCCACCTTTGCTGTGGAGGTCATCTGGCATGGTGATCTTGCTGGCAAGGAAGAGGTGGGCCATCTTGGTACTGATTTACTTACGGGTCAAGTCGTGCACCGGTTAGCTGAAATTATAAGTTAAAAATACATTGAAGAAAATGAGTTTGGTTTTCTGCTTTTAATAAAGTGGAGCTGTCCGACTGTATGAGACTTGATAGAGTTATGGCAGGATGCATTGCTTTAAGTTAGAGAGGCCTGTCAGTGCGCAGCATACTGTCAAATTCTCTGGAGAGCGATCGCTCGCATTGTACTGTAGGACACCTCAGTTTAAAGAGCGACGAGTTTAAAAACAATATGGTCAAATCGTGTAATAAAATACTGCGCTAATAGTTATAATATGACAGACAATAATTCTACAGGTAGCGTGGAAGGTAGATTTGTAACTGTAATATGTGGACTACTGTATATACTGACGCGCGTTATTGCGCATTTTGGATGGCACCTCTGGTATAGCAAGCTCCTAGTTTTCTCGTCTTTTTTCTGAGAAACAGTTAAACCTGGACGCCAAATGGTTCGAGTCGTTTTATTTTAAGTCCATGAAAGCTGCTAATTTCACAAAGCCAGGAAATCATTATTTTGCTCATGCTTTAAAGACTGAAATGTCAAACTTACTCGTGATTGTCCATTCGTTGTTTCTTGCAATTACAGTAAACCAGAAATTGCGATAATCAACAGTCCTTGTCCAAATTATGAGGAGATTAATTCAGAGACGATACTCTTGAAGTGCTCTAGCCTAGAATAATGCAATGTCTTTGACTTTTCTTTAAGTGTCTACTCTTAGCAGTAGCCTATTAGATGCTGCTGGCGAACAGAGTCTATTCGTGTCGAAAATGAGTGGCTCATTGCCATGAATCTGCATCGTCTTGACTCAGGAAAGAAGGGGCAATATGAATGACAACGGGGGAGTGTCTTCGAGCTGGGGGCGCACGCTCGACACGACTCTGTCCCTCACATGTTAGCCAACCAAGAGCTTTTAACCCTTCCCTGACTTGCGATCTATCTATCGATCTATCTATCGATCGATCTATCTATCCCGAGTTTGATCACAATACATAGAGACTAGCATACAGTCGTGAGTCAGTACAGGCCGGGCTTTAATAAACCCTTTAATAAAGCCAGGCTGCCGGGCTTTATCTATCTATCTATCTATCTATCTATCTATCTATCTATCTATCTATCAGTAAGTCTGCGCACCATTTGATGGGAAATTAAAATGAAACATATTTTACTTATTTAAACCTCATCAATGTTATTCAGGAGGCTCTCATCAACTCAAAGCTCCACCAATCCCCAAACCAGGCCAAACTAGTGGAGAACCACTGGTCTAAACAAGGCTTTGACATCTGTGGAGAATTAGCTAGATCAAGCAGTTGAGAATATGTTTATTGTCCTTGCCATTGTTGTCCATTGGAAGATTGAAGCATCTGGTCTAAATCCACACCAGGCCACAGCCTCACATGTGGCAGTCTAACACAGAATGTTTATATAGAGCTGATGGGATAGACATGCTACAGTATGAGCACTGCCGGTTTCATGTGGACAATGACATAAACAGCCTTCACTACCAATATTTCACTGAAATGCCATAGTTAATATTTATAATCTTATTTACAGTAAAACACCTGGCACAGTACAGTATATGTTAGTTAGTTAGTTAGTTTAGTTTTATTTCTGTGTCATGCCAAACACTTGGCCCATCCCACATTGGATTACAAGACACCACAAACTTATTTTACAAACATCTACTGGTCGCATATACAAATCATTCGGAGAAATACACGTATGCACACACATACTGTATATACATACACACACGCACACACACACACACACACACACACACACACACACACACACACACACAGTAGTAGGATTTTTGTCAAGAGTGGAGGTCCCTGGATGCCAAGCTAGAGTTCGGAATGGTGCAGTGGTGTGTAGATAGATACAGCACATCTACAATGTCTCAAGCTAGGCGCACCTGCAGTATCTGAGAACCCTAGCGGGACCTCATTGCTTTCACTAACTCATCGTACACACACAGAAACGGACATCCCACTCCTCTGACTCCTTTGATCTAGAGCAAGGGTGTCCGCGGGGGGGGGGGGGGGGGGGGGGGGGGGG
>JAODLI010002360.1:0-10582 GCA_027575585.1 Percopsis omiscomaycus
TGTAATAGCACCATGTAACCCCTACCTGCTCCGTGTAATAGCACCATGTAACCCCTACCTGCTCCATGTAATAGCAGCATGTACAGTAATTGTAATCCGCTTTGGATAAAAGCGTCTGCTAAATGACCTCATTGTAAGATATAGGTAAAGACTGCAGTGAATTAGCCAATCAGAGAAACCATAGCTACCCCTAACCCCCCCATCCTCTTCTTATCTTAGCCCCTCAGCTCATGCCCCCCCCCCTCTCTCTGCAGAGAGGAAGACTCCTCCACCCTTCCTCATGCTAACAAATGTTCCCCTCTCTCTCTAGCTGGTGTGGAGGGGGTGGGGGGTCAAGCTGAGGTGCGGGGACCTCCGGAGGTGCGGGCGCGGCTGGAGAGCGGGCCGTGTGCGGGGGCCCGCTCGCCCCTGGCCGAGCGCAACGGTTTCCTGCAGCTACGTCTCCATGGTTACCAGGCCAGCTTCCTGTTGTCTACGCTGAGGAACCTGGCCCACTTCCTGGACGACGACGCCACGTCGCAGGTCCTGCCCATGGAGATCAGTGTGAGGGACATGCACGTCAGTATGAAGGTACACACACACACACACACACGCTAACCCACAGCATCACGCTAACACCCATGGCGATGCTAACACACGGCATCACATTAACACACATGGCCAAGCTAACACACAGCATCATGCTAACAATGCTAAGGTGTTGTCTCTCTCAGGACGATGCTCCCCGAGATAATCCGTCTGACCCAGAGCCGACGCCCATCTGCCTCCATGTGGACGGTCTGATCATACGCAGACACGATGACGGCTCCTTCTCCATAGGAGGTGCGCACACATAACACACACACTGAGAGTCAGAATGAGGTGCTTCATAAAGAATCAAACTACAGATACAGAGCTGTGTCTCAATCCGCGCACTTCCATCAGTACACTGCATGTAGTACACTGTGGGCACTGTGTATCTACTTGTGTAGTGCGTGTCTTTCAACAGGGTAGTAGTGTCTCAAATCCAACACCCAAGCACTTACAATTACAATGAGGTCATTTAGCACACGCTTTTATCCAAAGTGACTAACAATTACATGGTGCTATTACATGAAGCAGGTAGGGGTTAGGCATCTTGGTCAAGGATGCTTACAGGTAGGGGCTCAAACCCTCGAACTTTCGGCTGGGAGTCCAACACCTAGACCACTAGACTATCCTGACCCCTACTGGCTGGGAGTCCCAACACCCAGACCACTAGACCATCCTGCCCCCTACTGGCTGGGAGTCCAACACCTAGACCACTAGACTATCCTGACCCCTACTGGCAGAAATGACGAACACAGCATTTGAACGTGATCACCTGCCACAATATCTGCCGGATTCTTAGCTCACTTTCCTTAAAAATGAACTGACCACTAGACTATCCTGCCCCCACGATACAGTGGGATATCCGTGGCTGATACACCGGTACAATTCTAGTACACAGTAGACGCTCCACCACCGGCTGATCTGCCGCATCTCACGTAAATGTACAGCTTGCCGAGCCTTTGTGTCGTTAGCTAGCTAGTATTTGCGTTGTCGTTCACGATACCGAATCATTACAGACTGCTAAATTAACCTAATAATAATTTCAGTATTGTGATACTGAAAAATAATGTAAAGTAAAACACTTTGTGTGGACGTGTATTATTTACTTTACATTTGTGTGGTCGGGTGTTCAGTGCCGCTTCCTCGACCATTCCAAAAAATGTTGCCGTTGAGGACAAGAAGTGTCCATCCTATAACTCAACTGCTTGTCAGCGTGAACACACTCAAAATAGTAAGAGTGAGAGTACGGAAGTGCGCAAATTGAGACACGGCACATTTTATTCATTATAATGATGATGATGATGATGATGTAACTGAATAGATGCATGTGCTGCTCCCCTTCAGTCAACCCTGAGTCCAGTCCCAGGGAGGAGTCCACGCTGATTGACGGCTGCCCGACTCCAGTCCTCGGGTCTGTGGGCGTGGCCAGTGGCATTACAAAGGCCACACAGACACAAGCCCCGCCCACAAGCCCCGCCCCGTCCAGTAGAGACGAGGTGAGAGAATCCTTCTCTTTTTGTTTTTTCAAATTAATGATATAATTTTTTTCTTCAATTTAATAGATTGTGTGTGTGTGTGTGTGTGACTCCAGGCGTTGACGGAGGAGAACGAGTGTCTGAAACTGGAGCTCTCCAGAGCCAAGATGGCTCTGGCCGAGGCCCAGATGGAGAAGGACTCTCTGCTGCACCGCCTGAAGAGCCTCCACCCCCCCACTAGCTAGCCCCCTCTTCTCCACCCTCCGCCACAAGGGGGCGCCACACGCACGCACCCAAATAAGTGACGATGTGTTCTTGTTCTTCTGGCGTGAGAACGACCGTCAGAACACTTCTCTGACATCACCACGTGTGTGTGTGTGTGTGTGTGTGTAAGAGAGGCAATATAGACAGTGCAATTAAGTTCCGCCCACACCGGAGGGGGGGTGGGGGGGGGAGACAGCTGATCGCTCTCCATTGACTTTGTGACGCCTGAAGCTGCCTCCTTGTCACGTGTCTAAAAGCTGCTGTGTGACGGGATGCACTGCCAACATGGTAAAGAACCCAGAACTAAGCTTTCATAAGCTGCGGAAGTGAAGAACGTAGCCGTAGAGCGGGAGACTGCGGTGGATACAGGGAATAAGATGCAAGGCATCAGCAGGAAGAATGGGGAAAACTGGGATCCTGATTTTAGTTTGTCAAAATACCTCTCACTCTCCAGTTGACATAGGGTGCTAACATAATCCCTTGACAGGGTGAAATGTTTAATGTTTTTTAGCTAGGTAAAGCAATTCAGTGTATTGTGGCGCCGATTGTGTTCCCCTCCAGGGGGCGTAGTTTTCAGAGCAATACGTCACTAGTGCGTGTATCCTCCGTAAAGTCTCCGGTTTTTCAGTTCGACAGCTTATGAAATATATTAGTTCTGGGTTCTTTACCATGTCGGTGGTGGCAGTGCATCCCGTCACACTGCAGCTTTCAGACATGTTTCAGTCTTTTGTTAGCAGACGAAAGTGACAAGGAGGCACCTTCGTCAATGGAGAGCGATAACGTGTGTCTTTCTCCCCCCCCCCCAAGGGGGTTTCAGAGTATGACGTGTTGTGCTCCGTGTCTGACTGGGGTGAGGTCATCATAGAGCCACCCGCTCTCTTCCTGTCTGGAAGGGACACACACACACACACACACCTCCTGAGCCCATGGTCGAATGAATGTCACGTCTCCAGAGGAATGTCTTACAGGAAGAGACTAGTTTTGCACCGCACTTAAATCTAAGTTGTAACTTAAGGCTTTCATATGAGCAACAAAAAGTGTGTGTGTGTGTGTGTGTGAGAGAATGTGAACACACACTTAACTGCTTTGTAAATAATTCTGTGTGTGTGTGTGAGAGAGAGAAAGAGAGAACACGCATTTGATTATAAAGGGATAAATTCAAAATCTGTCAACATTTCAGACAGTTTTGTATGTGTGCATAGCAGGTTAGAGTTTAAAACAATTTTTAAAACAAACACTGTAAATATGAAACGCACCCTCCAATCACAGGAGAGAACGGTGCACTCTGGGTCATCCACCCACCAATGAAGCAAGAGAGCACCGTCACTGAGACGGGATGTCTCCCTCAAACTGTCCAATCAGCATAAAGAACACTGTGTGTGACATGTAGAAGGATTGTATGGCCACCCTAAAGCTGCCTGGCGCTGTGCGCGCGCGCGCGTGTGTGTGTGTGCGCGTGTCCGTTCATGTAGAGCTTTATATTTGAATAATGTTTCATGTGTTGTTTTCCAGTCCAGCCCATATCTGCTGCTGTTGATGCTTTTGTGTCTGTAGAATTAAAAGATTGAACAAAACACGCTAAATGTTTTTTTTAAAGGACTTTGGCCACACGTTATGAATAGCCGAGGGTGGTTTATTAAAGCTATACTAAGTAGAATGGACTTCAACACGGCCCCAAAATAACAAAGTAATAGCCAACTGACTTGACGAGACTTGAAACATGGGAGGGTGGGTTTTAAAAGCCTAATTGTACATAGAGACTTGATTTCTGCCTCCATCTCCATCTGTTAGGGAGGGTTCTCCATCAGAACAACCAGCTCTGGTGTTTGGTTTGTCTGTAAACGCTGCTGAGATATGAACGACAATAAATTGTGTTTAAAATGTGTTTTATTTTTTTGTGGTGAAACTGAGGTTGTTTCCTCAAAGTGTGCTCATACAGAATGAACGATATGATCGGATAAACTATCCACGTCCTGTAAGACTTTTGTTTTATATCGTGTTGGGTCAAGAAGACCTTGACTGCCGTTCAGCTGTTTATTGAAGTAGCATCATTAACCACAGAAAACATTTTTATTGTTGATCTTTAACCACAACTTTTTTAAGTGTATTTTTTTGCTTCCAGTAGGCCTATAAATGTTTTTATGTGGGGCTTTTTACTATCCATGTATCTTTATGGACTTAGGCACATAAAAAAAAGATATATATACACACACATTTTATATGAGATTGATCTCAGTCGCGCAACAGGTAACGTTATATTCCTGCTAGCTTCCCACAGACAGCCCTGAAAATCTCAGAATGACAGGTAGCGACGAACAGTACTAATCAGTAAAGTAAACGTTTGCTATAGAATAGAAAATAACATGACGAACAGAGTTGATACAACCGCGGTGGAGCTTGGAGACAATCGATTGTCGACGCGATAAGGTTAGTGTAACCAGTAAGCTAGCCTAACGTTACACACGTGAAGTACATAACTGCACCTTACAGTGCTTTAAAAGCACCAAATAATTATTTTCTACATATTCTTTAGTTGTTGAAGTAAATATGCACATTTATATCTCTGTAGGGACCCGTTCTATTTTGCCAGACACTTTATTAACAGTAAGTGTCTGTCACCAGCAACAATATTGTGCTATGTTTCCGGTGCCCCATAGGATTCCACTATATAGCGATTTTGCGTCAACGTTTTTTGCTTTCTAACTCAATACAGGAGAAATTTTTATCGGTACATGTCCATAATGACATTTTGGACACTCTTAAGATGGAAAAATAGGGTTCAGGCGGTGTTAATGGAAAGGTGTTTCGACCGCGTTTAGCTAGATGCGTTCTGGTTGCTATTGGTAACTGTCCAAACAGTTCTGTCGCTGGTTAGTTGTGGTGGCAAACCATTTAGAGAAAACCACAAACCCAGTGAATACCAAGTCCGTAAACAGCCATGGTAACAAAAGCTGGGTTGTAGAATTTGCTTATGTTTGGGGTGCACATATCATGTTATCTTATTATTATTATATTATTATTTTGTGAACTAACTTATGGCCGTGCTTTGACCCACCCAACGGCCTCGGACTTTAACTTAGTTACGTTACTTAACGTTAGTCCTCGTTTACAAAGTGCTGGCAACAAATCCTAGTAGGATTCTCTCGTTTCTGTGCAGCTAACGTTAGCCGTTTATGAGGCAAAGTACGAAAGTTTTTCCACTGAGTCGTGCTGTCACTTTTAGTGCTGTCACTACTAACGTTAGTTAACTAACGTTAGGACTTCCAAGCCAACCAACTTCACGACGACACATGACAGCTAGGATAAAATGGCGCTAAAATTTGTAACTTAAATTACTTATAATTTTGGTTCCAGTTTCACTGACAGTTTTAAACTTGTACGGATTTTTAGATGATGCTAACTAACGTTACATCTAGTGTTTAATGTCCACTGAAGCTACCATAAACCATAAACACGATCGCTCTGTCGTAATTCGACAGAGTTGGGTAGGATCCGTCTGCTTGCGAGATTTAAAAAATGAATAGAAATTACACAATGAATTAAATTACTTTACAAAATTAAAGAAACTTTTTTTTTATATAATCAATTGTGTGTGTGTCAATTGTGTGTGTCTGTGTGTGTAAGATGGCAACACAATGCCAAAGGATGTCCAGAGCTTCAGTCCCCGGCGGTTGAAGGTGAGGAAGGAGAGAGGGCAGGTCTCCAAGAAGATCGGAAGACTGCCTGCGTTTTCAGGTAAAAGACTGGACTGGACTATCTCAGACCGGACTGCGTTGTACTAGGGCTGGGTATTGGCAAGGACACCTCACAGTACGATACGTGTGGGTCAAGTTACGATTGTATCATGATACATTGCAATGCTGAAAGTCCAACTTGCTGTGTACCACCTGGGAAGGGTAATATGAACTCATATGCTGGAAACTCAGCAGACAAATTGAGTCATAACTATTTAATAAAAAAAAGTTCCATTCCAATTTATTAGAATGGTATTTGTATTGCACACTGTTGTTTTCCATGTATTTAAAACATGAATCATGTGTTTATGATTGGGCTGGAAAATAAACACTGAACAAGATATTGCAGTACTCAGCTGTTGATTTTATATTTTGCACAGCATAGTGACCTCCCAGCCCAATGCTGCCCCGTCTGCCTGAGGGACCGGACCTGTCCGTCAGGCGCTGGAAGGTGGCTGTGGCTCCGGACAAGCCGAATGGAGGCGTGTTGAAGTGGAGCAGCCCAGATGTGGTGGAGAAGGCCGTCTCCCCCTTGGACTCTGGAGACATGGGAATCTGCCAGTGGTCAAATCCAATGTCTGTACATGGAAAATCACACACTTCTACAATGGATCCCTCAAATAAAGTTACTTTAATATCCTTCCTCAACTAAACCGCCTGTACCAAAATATACGCTGATGTATGTCGTATATGTCGGGCTCTAGTTCTTATACCTACACATCTGCAACTAAGATCTACTTTTAGGATCTCCTATATGTTTTCTTAGTCTGTGACTCGATTTATACCACATAGAACTGTTCTACAGTAATCTATAATTTAATTGTTATTGAAAGCAATATCAATCTTTAACCACTAGAGGGAAGCCACACCATAGGGGATTGACTAAATGTAGGTTCTAAAGCACAAACGGTTGATAAGCATTGTGCTATTGTGTACCTCTAGAGGGACCCGCTTGACCAGTGTGTAGGTGTAAACTAGCATAACATAGTATCAATGTTGACTAAAATACCATAGGCAGGAACAGAACTGCAACAATAAAAAACTTTCCATCAGTTGAATTTTGTTCATTTTTACTTGACCATATGTTCCCAGTGATCAGAATATTAGTTGATCATTTAATTCCAGCACACTAGAACTACCATAAAGTTACTAAAGACTAAGATGTTTTACCTAAATCCATTTTGTGTGACCAGCTCTCTCTTATGCAGACTCAACCCCTGAAATCGAATATACTTATTTCTCGAATGAAAACCTTGGTTTACCTTATTGGCTTTCACTATACATCAATACCCACTGCACATCTTCTGTGCAGTGGGTAACACTCAAGAGACTGGAGAGAACGAAAACGAAAAATAATGAAACATTTAGGAGGCCAAGAAAGCAAAGGAATCAAGAGCTTATTGGGATGTTTATTTTTGGAAGAGCAATGAGTGCCTCACCAACAGAGGGTCAATATATACCCCCCGCCGTCCTCAGAGTGAATCCTGTTCTAAAAATACCCGCGCTGCTTTATGACCAGAACTGATGAGGCGTGATACCACCGCTTGCTCTCTGCTGCGGAAAGAATCAACCTCCTGGGTCCCAATGGATCTTACTCATCAGCCAAGTCACATTTGGAAGGAAGGGGTTATTAATACACCGTTAAGAGCATTTAAGCATGACATTAGATGGTTTTGACTTGATGATTGAAATTGTGCATGTTTTCTATAATGTGTGTTACATGCCCACTCCTTAACATCTACAATATGTGCCTGTGTGTGTTGATATCCTTGCTTACGCCTTTCCCTTCCAAGTTGTTAGAATGATAATACCTGGGATTTTACGGCTCCTTTTAAGAAACCCAAGGACACTGTACATAATACTAGTTCTGAAGAACAGGAAATAATAATAATCATAATAGCAAAACCTGTAATAATCAGCCCAAGAAGAATAAAATAGAACACCAATGAGAACAAATAGAGCACAAGATTAAGTGTCATAACTAAGAACCATAAAAGTATAATAATATACTGTATAGACTCAATAAATACTACTCTCGTGCTACTGTTATGCTACTGTTTCTGCACTACAATGGTACTGTTACCACACTGCACATAGCTGTACTTACTATACATATCTGTCTATATGGCTCATACTGAATATCCATATTTATTCTGTTTTTCTTATAACAAAACACTGCATATATCTATATTAGTCTTACCACTATTATAATGTTGCTGTTACTACATTGCACATATCTGTACACGTTACATATTTATTCTGCCCTTATAAAGTAACTGCTAATACACTGCACAACTGTCTACACTGCCCTATATTTTTTTCCCTGTCTATACTTGTATATCACATTGCACTTTTCTGCTTTTTTTGCACTTCTGGTTGGACGCAAACTGCATTTCGTTGTCTTTGTACTTGTACTCTGCACAATGACAATAAAGTTGAATCTAATCTAATCCAAATAAAACAACATAGGTTGACTACCGAGGAGCGCGCGTCACTGAGGGGAAAGCCAGCCGGAAGCAGTCCGTTTTGAGTCTGTGTCTGAGGGTGGTGATGGAGTCTGAGTTGTGGGTTGCCGGAGGGAGATAGTTCCAGAGCTTGGGGGGCAGTGACGCCGAAGGCCCGGTCTCTCGTGGTAACGGAGTCAGTTTTTTTTGGGATGGTGAGAACTCCAGAGTTGGTGGGGCGGAGTCTTGGAAGGGGCAAGGCCTTGGAGAAACATTGAGGCCACAACAAGAGATGAGGCACCTGGTGGCCTCGATGTTTCACATGGACTTCCTATATGATGACAAGCTGCTTGCAAGTCTGGAAAATGGTCCTCTAAGAAAGAACCATTTTAAGATCACATTAACACTGATGCATGTTACCAAGGTACCAGGCAAGCAGGCATGACCACACTTCAAAATAAAGTGAATCTTTTAATGTTCCCCAAAGTTAAAATAATAATAGAAAGGTAATGTATACTGCATACTGGAGAGAGAGAGAGGTGTATGTTGTGTCTTTGGGGCCATGTGTAGGCCATAGTGAGGCAGAAGAAACAGATATAGCCATCAAAATGCATTAATCAAAGAGCACTCTATATGTAAAGGAGGTCAATCGATTGTCAAGTGGTCATTAAACTCCAGGCGAGGACTTCCTAGAGTAGCTAGCTACTATCAAGCCTCGTGTTGGAGTGGCATGCTAAAGGCACATATCTAGCTACACAGACACAAAGGTGGTCTGTGTGTTTTTGATTGTAAACAAATAGGCCTGTTTGCGCTGAGTGAAGCAATAGGACACAAACTAGCCTGGCATTTAAAGCTACAACCTGAAATAATATTATAGATTTAAAAATGTAGTTGCTGGTATTTATCGGCATTGGCAACGAATTACTGGGAGGCAATGAGTCAATGATAAATATTACCAACCTCTTAAAGTTATGGTCTCAATTCATTTTTAGTAATTTAATTTATTTTGATTAGTAAAATATTGTTCCATCGAGATATTAATGCTTCATCACATGACACATGAAATCGCATGACTCCTTCGACCAACGAGTGATCACATGACCCAGTCAGACAAAATTGCAACTGCATCTCTGGTAGTGGTTCAAATGTGACGCCACGTTTTCATTTTGGGGGCGGATTCTGTCAAGTACAGTGACGAGCTTTATGTGAAACAGCGGTGGTTTGTCAATCAGAGAGGACACACTTCCGCAGCACGCAGTATGCTCAAATCACCACTAAACAAAGTCATTACTTTCCACGTACATGGGCGTCGCCTAAACACATGGACGGGATAGTTGAAGACGCTTTACTTGTAGGCTAGCTACACATAACAATGCACCAAGACAGGAGAAAATGTGTTAGTGGCAAAACTAGACATCACAAATGGACCAGAAATGTAGCCTACCACTTTTTCTTACAGTGTAAACTTAATTTTACCGTTGGTTTTATTATGTGTGTGTGTGTCACCTTCTGCGTGCATGGTGATTGCGTGATGTTTGCCCAGAGGTGCGTTAGGGGTTTCTGCCACCACGCCACATCTCCTGCCAAGCCAACCGTGCGTGTGCGTGTGTGTGTGTTTGTTTTAAGGGGAGAGAGAGAGGGGGGCTAAATGTGGAAACACGGTGAGCCAGTAAACACACCGAGTAATTCTGTAGTTGTGGCATCCTCGATGCCGTGTCTGGCGATCAGGCGCGCGCGCACACACGCACCCTGTACGTGCCCCGGTGTGACGCGCGCGACATACGGTGACATTTTCTCGCTATCCCACACGCGCGAGCACACACGCATTTGCCTCTCTCTCAAAGATGAAAATCAGCATCATCCTTTTCTCACTCGACTTATTTACCAAAGGCGTTCCTGTGACTCGGGGAACTCCAGTGCTCTGTTACTGGAGGGTCCCCCCCCCTCTCTCTTTCTCTTTCTCTCTTTCTCAATTTATTAAAATCAACGTTTTTCACACTGCGCCCCGAACATGCGAGTGTGTGTGTGTGTGTGTGTGTGTGTGTGTGTGTGGGGGGGACTCCAAGATAGAAAATGGATCTTTACCGCTATGAGG
>JAODLI010002361.1:0-10582 GCA_027575585.1 Percopsis omiscomaycus
ACACACACACACACACACACACACACACACACACACACACACACACACACACACACACACACACACACACGCCTCATGGATCAGCTGGGTCCCCGAGACGGTTCCACACCGGCCTCAGACTTCCTGTTCCTTCTGCCCGCCCTCCTCGCCCGCCACGCCCGCCTCCGCCAGCAGGGCGAGGGCCCTGCGGCGCTCGGCCTCCGTCACCATCATGGGGTGGAAGGGGAAGAACCCGGACAGACCTGCAGAGCGGAGAACACGGATATGAAGAAGAGCGGGGGTTTGCGTCGCCGGCTGAGGGGTACGGACAGGGCTGGTGGTGCAACGACGCCATGTGGCCACCGGATGGAGACATTTGCCCTATAGAACTATATATATATTGGATAACCGGTAAAACAAGATGAGGGAAGATAAAAAACAATTCTTACAATTCTGAAGAAAGGGAGGGAAAAATCCCGCTACGCCTGTTAACTTTTAAATTAATCCTGCCAGAACATTCAGTTTTGTGTCTCCCACTTCTCCTTGTCGCTTTAGTACTTTCATACATGCTTTCCCCCCCTTTGCTCTTAAGAAACAACGCTGCACAGAGAAACGCAAACATCCCACTTGACACGTCATTACATCTGTGGGCGGGACGCACGCACACCTACCCAGGAGCTTGGCGACGGGCTTGGTGAGGTGCGCGCCGCAGCCGATCCAGTACTTGACGCGGTCGTAGTTGAAGCTGACCAGCTTCTCGTTGCAGACGTTGGGCAGCGGGTCGTACGAGCCCAGCTGCTCCAGGTATTTACCGTCGCGGGCGCGCTTGTTGTGCGCCGCTACGATGCGGTAGAAGGGCCGGTTGGCCTGACGGTGGCCGGCGAGCGCCAGCCGAAGCACGACGTAGCCGCCGTGGTACTTCTTCAGCAGCAGCGACGCTGCGGGGAGACAAACGGAAGAAACTGTTTTTTTTTTTAAATGCATCGACGTTTCCTGGCCGTCTCCATGCGGCATGCAGGAGCACATACATGCGTTTCATACTATAACTAGTCTTTGATTAGTGCGGACTTTAAAGCCTCGAGTCCGGAACTTCTCACCGCATTGAAACTATTTGACCAACGGCATTATTTCGCGCGTGTGTGTGTGTGTGTGGGGGGATAATATTCTGTTTCAAACAGGGCGCAGATAACGCTGCATTTCTCTATGGCTTTGTGGATATGTGGTGGTTAAGAGAGGTTTATAAAGGGCGGCGTGACGCCAATATGAAAGGGATCTGCAGTGAACTTACACAGATGAACCATGATGCTGCCGATTCTCCTGCAATAAACAAGACACCACGGCGTTATATGTTGTTATATTACTATTATGTAGACCTATAGCCTACCGTCCGAGAGGACCGGGACGTTATCAGACACAACATTAGGTGCTCTACTGAACTATAAGTAAAATTATCAGATAAAAAAAAAAACACGTTTAAGTCTGGTCCTCGAGGCGTTAAAATTATTAAATGGAATACCTGCGGTGACGATGGAGGCCAAGAAACTGTTCTCAAAATATATCGTTTAATTGACAACACGACTAACGCACGTTTAAAAAAACTTAAACGTTGCTTATTTTCAATAACGTGACATTCGTCCGGGCGCAGCCATATCTAAACAGGAAGTGTCGTCAGCCTCCTTCTTCTTTTTAGTTTAACGGCAGCCGGCATGCCTATTGTTGCATTGCTGCCCCCTTCTGGATCAATCCATGCCGCGAATCTATTCAAATTCTGCTAAGTAATTTATTTTAGAAATTAAAAAAACAAACCTCTTTTCTCTCTTTCACTCGCCCCCATTACTTAAACACTTTTATCTGATTCCTCTGTCAAACCAATCTCCCTAATTTCTGCATGCATCTCTGCTCTCCTAATTGCGTATCTCCTGCATGCTATAAGTATATGCTTTTTTTTTGCCAGTTTGTCCACCTTTTCATTAACTGTAATACCAACGTGTGGAACCCACATTAGTTAGACCTCAATGCCCCTCCTTGCTAATGCCCCGATTGACAACAGAATCTCATTGGTTAGGTCTTGCCGACTCCGAGATGTTCCAACAATCCCCAAACCTTTGATAGCTGACAATGAGTCAATGCACACCAATAGCTTGAGGTTGGATCTGACCTGTCCATTGTACTGCCATCAGTACAGCAGACAATGCTACTGAGAAGACATTCAGGAGGTTTGAATCAAGTATAAAAATACACTCCCAAGAATCAAACTATTAACTTTCTCCAGATTATTTATATAAAGAGTCAATTGGACATTATCCCCAAACTTCCTTCTTGTAAAGAACATGGTCGTTTTCTCAAAAGAAAATCTAAAACCCCATCTGCTTCCCCACTCTTATACCTGATTTACCCCTTCCTGAACGTAGCCCAATCGTCTTTGTTCAGCCTGCTAGTTAAAAGAGAAATCCGTGGCCGCTAGATGGCGCTGTTGGATTAGTTTGTTTTGTGACAATAATATTTCCAAGAAAAGTTTTTATGCTGATGAATTCTGTAGAAACACAATGGCAAAAGTTTGCGCATTTGACAATGAAAACTTTACTCCTGCAGATTTCTTATTACTTACATTTGTTGTCTAACCTTCTAGACAACAAATATAAATTTGTTGTCTAACCTTCAAACATTATTATCTTTGTATTTGGCAATAATAATAATATTATTATTAGAGTGGTGGATGGCCGTTCATTCCTAGCTATAGTTGTGTGTGTGTGTGTGTGTGTGTGTGTATATATATATATATATATATATATGTGTGTGTGTGTGTGTGTGTGAGTATGTATGTATGTATGTGTATATATATATATATATATATATACATGTGTGTGTGTATATATATATGTGTGTGTGTGTGTGTGTAATTTCTATCTGAACTGTGATGTATCTCTGACACGACCGTAATATAGCGTTTTAAACAGCTGAGAATTAAACAGTAATTTCCATGATGGGAATCTGAACGGTGATTCCGGGGTTTCCTCCCTCCTGACCATGACTGACAAACACACGGTAATATGTGAGGAGACACCAAACAATGGGCCTTTATTCTGAGAGTGCCAACGCAAAGTCATGATAAAATATACGTTTTATATATGACAACATAGTGGTGCTAAAATGTGTGTTTCAATCAAAGATGTTTTATATGTTTTTAAATATGATTACATTTGTTTGCCCCTATATACATACAGTATATGTAAATAATAATAATATATCATGTGATACCAAATTACTTCCCCTGTGAATTGAAGAGTTAAATGTCATTATGCCAACCGATTTTCTGTGAAAACATGTGAGGATGAATAGCAGCTTTACAGAGTCAGGCGGCAAACCAAATGCATCTTACATGGTGCATCTGCGCAGCGTGATTACGTGAAGGCCTCTGCTCTCCGGGACAGAAGCACGACTTGTTCCCGTCTAATGGTCCATGACACTTCAGTTAGAAGTGCTCAGAGGACCTGACCACGCACGAGATCCAGAACAAATATTCAACTGCTTATTACAGGGAACACCAGAGAGGTTATTCCAGAGGAGGTGTTCTGCAAAGCAGATGAGATTAAGGTGTGTATCTGACCTTGGGAGCAACTAAGGCTATACAGCTCCTATGAGAGTATAGTATATAGTATAGTAGTAGCACAAAAAAACTATATTGCTATACAACTGACAACAGTCTCACAGGGTAATATAGGCAGGAATTTTCAAGCAAAAGTTCTAATCTAGGTTTTAATAAAGAGATTCTCTGGGTTGTCTTTTGTTAATTTCACAAATCAACCAACCTAACCCGATCCTGGGCCAGCACAGTAACAATAAGTGGAACCATACTAAACCTGCTGGACTAAACCGAGTATTCCTATAGTTATTTTGTGTCATGCAAATGTTCTGCCACATCCTTTGTGAGTTATTGTATCACTTTTGCTAAAGACTTACATTCCACACTCAAGATACATATATGTGTATATATAAGTCAGATGTCTGTGTTGTGTCTTGTTTGATCATTAGTACTACTAAACATCCCATGACTGTAGTGCTTCTATCTCTGTGTGTGTGTGTGTGTGTGTGCGTGTGTGTGTGTGTATTGTCAGGTAGACTGTGTAATCTGACCTGACCTGCTGTGGTCAGGGAACCCGCTGGCTGTTAGGGACCAGCTGATCTGGTGTGCACGTGAGAGCATGATGGTACACTGTACACGCACACACACACTACATTCTTGGTCGTGTTAAATGGATTATAACAGTTGCTGCTTTAATAGAACGATGCACTCCTTTACAAACGGGTCCTTTAAGGGTTTATAAAAGCTCAACAAATAAGACCCATTACCTTCATGTTAATTAATATTCAATAAAAAACCCTTCTAGCGTTGGTTGAGCATATGTTACGATGATATATAAAGGACAAACAAAAAACACCATCTGCTTTAAAAACAACCAGCGGATCAAAGAGGAGAAACGATCAAAACTGCCTCTTCAGTAGAATTTAACATATTTTATATATTCATGCATCATATGTATTACATTGTCTTTAACGTATAAATGTGATCTTTCCCTAGTTTGAGGCCCCTGACACTAAACCGGTCTCTCCTTAAAAACATCACAGGGTTAACAAAACATGAAGCAAATCCCCCCAGACATGAGATCAACGGCTGAAAAGCACAGAACACCACAGTTATGATGCAATGAGCCATTCTATTGTGCACAGTGAAGAACAGCCGCGGTGTCTCTGGAGAAACAAACAAGCTCGCACACAAGCCGACCTGCTGTTTAAGGGATGTGGACAGGTAAGCCCTGAAACGTGGGGATGAGAGACGTACCTGCATGAACTCTTTCTGAGCTGAGCCGAGCTACACTGCAGGTCAGTGGGTGGGAAGGAGAGCGCTCAAGGCTTCATTCTGGCCATAACATCCATCCGTACCGGGGTGTGTTTACCCGGTAACGCGTCTCCTCCACAGAGGTTCCGCAGAGGTTCTGGAGCTGAAATAGTTGGACCAATCAGAGATGTTTAGAATTGACCAGTTCCTGAACCATAAATAACTTCACAATTACAATTAAGTAATTTATCAGATGCCTTTATCCAAAGCCACAGGTAGGTCTTGTGGGTAGACTAGCCTAACCTTATACCCCATCACCTGGAACTAAACTGGTAGTTATTTTTCCAAGTAGCGCAAGCTTGTATTTCTTATATTTCATTAACTTCACTTTTTGACCCATGACTCCAAAAAGAAGGGGCTCGTTTCTTGTGTGTGAGAGTGTTGGGGGGGGGGGGGTGCTTCCATGGTCTAGTGACACTAAGACGCCTAGTTATTTTACCTCCATAAATACACATATATACATCCATCCGTTGCCTGCATCCATCCATTATCTAGGCCTGCATCCACCCATTATCTAGGCCTCCATCCATCCATTATCTGGGCCTCCATCCATCCATTATCTAGGCCTCCATCCATCCATTATCTAGGCCTGCATCCATCCATTATCTAGGCCTCCATCCATCCATTATCTAGGCCTGCATCCATCCATTATCTAGGCCTCCATCCATTATCTAGGCCTCCATCCATTATCTAGGCCTCCATCCATTATCTAGGCCTCCATGCGTTATCTAGGCCTCCATCCCTGCATTATGTGCATCACATTAAGCGAGTGTGAGGTGATGCACAACATGTAGGAGACATGGAATTCACACCATAATGAGCAGTGACAGGGTGTCACCCACCTGCACCCGCCAGCTGAGACCCCCCCCCCCCCACACACACACACACACACACACTGCATGGCACACTGCATGGCACACACACACACACACACACACACACTGCATGGCACACTGCATGGCACACCACACACACACACACACTGCATGGCCCTCAGACCTGTTCATGGTGACTTTACTTCAGACTTTGTTATTGCATCATTATTAACAGATCTATAGTTAATCAGATCTATAGTTTAGCAGGCCTATATAGTTTAGCAGGCCTATAGTTTAGCAGGCCTATATAGTTTAGCAGGCCTATATAGTTTAGCAGGTTTAGCAGATCTATAGTTTAGCAGGCCTATATAGTTTAGCAGGCTTATAGTTTAGCAGGCCTATAGTTTAGCAGGCCTATATAGTTTAGCAGATCTATAGTATGGTCTACAGTATTACCTGCCTTCCTTGCAGGGGCCTTGTGATGTTAGATCACTGCTGATTTATGGAGAACTCCACCACTCATAACTCAGAAAGCAGCCTCAGATGTGACCACACAGTGTGTGTGTGTGTGTGTGTGTGTGTGTGTGTGTGTGTGTGTTTGATTTTAGTGCATATCCATTTTGGATCTTTGAGACTAACAATAACTTGAGCTTGTACAATATATCAGAGCCTTTTGTAATGCTAAAAACAGAGAGCCACAAATGATATTGGCCTCCAAATGATATCCTTGTTTTCCATATAGGGGTAATGTAGGCTACACGTGCAGTTCTTATATTATCGTGTGCTGACGCTTTCTATGAAGACGAGGTGTTCCTACGGGTAAAAGTTAGAACCACCTTGTTAAAGCTTCTCCAAATACCAACACACATGAGATCGATATCGCGCATCAGCTTCCTTAATTAAAGTCAGAACAAAAAGTGAGCAGTCCGCCAGCGCGTGTTTCACGCTCTCCTCTCCATCCTGATAAAATAATTCCCATAAGGAAGCGATTACACTTGTGGATAATTCTAAGCAGATGTGAACATGGTTCGGCACGTTAACCACGTTGTGTTTGAAGAGACCATCGCTGTGAGTTCTGAAAGCTTCTGCTGTTTTATTACAGTTTAAAACATTGCACAAGCGGTGTTGCAAATATTATCGTCAATTGATAGATGATTAAAACTACATATTAGACATCGAGGCAGCCTGATGCTTTTCAGTGCATCTTTTCGGATGTTTAATAATCATTTGTAAGAATTGAACGCCATTGTAAACGGTTGATTTATCTCAAAAAGGTTTGGAATAAAGAAAAATGGGTGTCCACGTGGACAGGGACGGATTTACCTACAAGCACAAACAAATTAATAGCAAACGCACGTCGGTGTTTCAAGTGACGGAAGACCGACAAGGGAACGCGTTTGAAAAGCGACCCTGATTTAAAATCCCACAGGACGAAATGTCTCGGGGCCGAAACGAAAGGCGACAGCTCCCTTATTGACAGTTCCGTCGAACTGCGCCGCGCGCGATCACTGTCGGACTGCCACGGACCCTGCGTGTGTGGCCTGAAGTGCGCGCGCTCGCTTGGCAGACAAGGGGACGTGTCAAACCTAGACATGACGTCGAAATAAATATAACGCATTTTCTAACCTAGACCCTAAACTAAAGGCCAAATATAGGCTATATATGTATATATATAAAATGAACAAATACATGGATGAATAAATAATATATCGTGTTATTGCTGTGCGATAAAAATAAAACAACATACAATTTAGGATATGGACTATATTTTGACATACGTAAAAAAAAAATGCAATAATGTTAAAATAATACATAATACATTCTTTTTTTTTCTTTGCACGATTATACAAAGCACCTCTCAAGACGAATCCGTTTATTCTGCGTAATTAAAGTCTGGCTGCATTAAATTAATTCCCTGCTAATAAACGGATGATTGAGGACTAATGGTGAGACTGCTTTACAGGGCTATTACCTTCACGTGCTTGTCTTGACATTAACACGAGACCGACGGGTAATGTCGCCCATATATATCGGAGGACTTATAGGTTATTTATTTTTTTCCCCCTCCAAAAGAGCTTCTTAATGTAGTTTTTCCTTCTAGTTTTTTCGCGGCTCCCGCGCGCGCTTCTCTCCCGTGTAAAAGCGCGCCAGAGCGGGCTGCTTGGGTCACAGTTCCTCGGTCTCCCCCACCGGCACATCTGCATGTGAAATCCCCATTTCACCCTCCGCACTTCCTAATTGTTGCTAAAATTATTTGTGAAATTGCCTTCCACCGGGAACTGTTTCCTCGCGGCAATTGTCGCGCGGAGGCCCGCAGAGATCCGCGGCCCCTCTCTCTCGGCGCGCGCGCCCTCTTTACGGCAGTTTGACAGTTGGACGGTGTTTTATGACGGTTCCCGTCGAGCGTTGACTTTGCGGTGCGGCGACACTCGGCGGCCTGTTGAGGGGGACGGAAGTGTCTCAATTCTGTCTCATTTTGATGGATCTGGTTATTAATAGATGTGGTTTTGGAAAGGTTCACCGAACAAACGGGGGGCGTTGGATTATAGTGGAACTTTATAGCGGAGTTGTAGGCGTTGTGACGTGTTTTGTTGCAACTTGGTTGTTGGCGTTTTATCTTTCAAACGTATTTCGTTTTTTTTTTTTTTTTGAGAAAATATAGCCTACATTTAAGATTGACACGTCCATTGTAAAGGATTTTGGAGTTCATTTTTATAATCAAATGAAGAAGGAAGGAAGAAAAAGAAATGAACTGTAAAAACAATTCTAGAAAAGAAATCGTCCACGTTACATTTGTATCTGTTGGTCCATTAAACTGTTCTCTGACTGGTGAAGCAGCATTATAAGTAAATAGTGGTGGTGTTTTGTTTTTGTTGTTTTTCCAGATCATTTTGCCGGTTCCTGATTGGTCTCCCTCGCGCGTAAAAGAAAGACCCGGGCAGCCAATGGTAGCGCGCCTCTGTCTCCGCCTACAGCGCGCACTAAAGTTGACCACTTAAACTCCCAACGAGCCCGCGCCGTTATCTAAAGTCCTGACCGCAAAGTCACCGGGACCGGGAATCAAACCCCTCCTGAACACTTTACCGCGACCCCCCTCCTCCCCCCCACCCCCACCTCCTGCGCCCTGCACGTGCCCCCCCCCACACAAGCCTGCAGCTCGCCTGGACACCTCGGCGCTCCGGTGACGCGCGCGCACCCACAACTTTCTAGGATTGGGATTTTAAAGAAGAAGAAGAAGAAGAAGCGGGAGGCATTTGTTTTTTTCGTTTCCAGACGATTTGTTTCTCGGAGCGCGCGCCAGAGCTTCGCCCGGACCTGAGCGAGAACCGTCCATATATACCGCAGACCGGTCGGCGTGCGTTTTTTGGGTAGCCATGGCTACGTTACCAGGAACTGTGCCCCGAATGATGCGGCCCGCGCCGGGCCAGAACTACCCGCGCACCGGCTTCCCTCTCGAGGGTAAGATACAAGACTCCCGCATATATAGGCTCCGTATTTCTCACGTGCGTGCTTCTCACAAACAGCTGTTCCAAAAACACCGTAAATATTTAATATATATTCACGAATGAAGGCTGTTCTTTGTGGCTTACAGCCATACCTGTACTTTATGTCAGTTGAGATCTGTCTTCGTGTTAAATATGAAATGTGAGTAGGTCTGTGTGATATTAGGGCTGCTGGAATGTGTTATTTAGACCCGCGTGGCTCGTGTCAGAAACGATATCTTATATTTATACATTCAACCAACAGTTAATTTCTCGTGCCTCGCGAGGCATACGCGTGGATAAAGATCCGTTTTCCATTTGCATGAATTTACGGAGGACGGTTTGTCCCATCACGCCTGGCGCGTGCTCAAGGGCCTCTGAAATAAAGCGTGGAAAAAACCACGTACAGGCGCGCGAGCTCCTCGAGCCGCGCGGATTTGCCGAAGTGTCCCCCGTCCGCACGCGAGTGGCGACGACGACTATACAACAACACGCGCGCGCGCGCGCGGCGGCAAAGAGCCGGGCTCAACGGATCACACCAATATTTGCACAGCATGACTGGGAATAATGAAGGCGCGCGTTGAACGGTCTGTAGTGTCTCTCGGCGGGCAGATTGGCCGCTGAAGAGTCCAAAACATCCCCCGTCGAAACCGAATGAATTCAGCCTCTCAAACATGCTAATGTCCCGGAGCTGTCTCCACCAACGGTCGATATACCAACGGCCCTGTAGAGGCACCCGCTTGTAGGCCTACTGTACACGCACACCCGGGGTCGCGCCCCCCCACCCGTGAGAAATATGGATATAAATTGTGTTTGTTGTGTTTGTTGTGTTTGTTTGTGGCAAGCAACGTGTCTGTCAATGAACTGTCTTGGCAACGGTGAAAGTTGCGCCAGTGAGTCTTCAAGGTAGAAAATGTTGACCCGTCTCTCTTTCCAGTGAATATTTCACTTGACCACTTCATCAAATCCAGTCTTGTTGATTGTGGTACAGTTTCGACCCCCCTCGGCCAGGGGCGCGTCAACCAGCTGGGCGGAGTGTTCATCAACGGGAGGCCGCTGCCGAACCACATCCGGCACAAGATCGTGGAGATGGCCCACCACGGCATCCGGCCGTGCGTCATCTCGCGACAACTGCGAGTTTCTCACGGTTGCGTCTCCAAGATCCTGTGTCGGTACCAGGAGACCGGTTCTATCCGGCCCGGGGCGATAGGAGGAAGCAAGCCCAGGGTGAGTGGAGTCCCCCCCCGTAACCCCGTTTAGGTCTCACAGCGCAGGTAACACCCCCCCCCCCCAACCCAGAGCTTCTCCGGTGGGCCCGCAGCCGCGCGCACGTGACGGCTGCGGCGAGGGAGTTAGCATAAAGTTTAACTTTATGCTAACAACAAGCGAGAGAGAGAGAGATAAAAACA
>JAODLI010002362.1:0-10580 GCA_027575585.1 Percopsis omiscomaycus
CCAACAACCATGCCATGCTCAAAATTGCTTAAATCACCTTTCTTTCCCATTCTGACATTCAGTTTGGAGTTCAGGAGGTTGTCTTGACCAGGAACACACCCCTAAATGCATTGAAGCAACTGCCATGTGAATGGTTGATTAGATAATAATAATAACTAATAATCCTTTAGGCGAGTGTAGAATGTATAATCTAATCACCTTACTCTTCTCACTGTACACTAGATCTCTTGGCTCTGTAATCTCTTCTTACGGATTCTCCTACCACTGCTAAGATGATGACACCCAACTCTACTTCTCATTCGCCCAATCTGATCTCAACCAGAATCTCAAATTTTCTCGCTGACATAAGTGCTTGGATGTCTTCGCATCCCCTCAAGCTCAACCTTGAAAAGACAGAGCTACTATACCTCCCGGCAAAGAACTGCCCCCTAATGGACCTGTCCATTACCCTTGAGAAAACCACAGTGTCCTCCTGTCCAACTGCAAGGAGCCTCTTGAGTTTTCCTGGACAATCAACTGTCCTACGCAGCCAACATTGCCACAACGACCCGAGTCTGCAGATTTGCCCTCTACAATATCAGAAGGATAAGGTCGTTCCTCACAAACGAAGCTCCTAGTCCAAGCTGTAATCTCATGTCTAGACTACTGCAACTCTCTACTCGCCGGATTTCCAGTCTCTGCTACCAGACCCTTACAATGAATCCAAAATGCAGCAGCCTAGTATTCAACCAACCTAAGTTCTCCCACATAACCCCTCTCTTCCAAGACCATCACTGGCTCCCCATCTCGGCCACATATGATTCAAGACATTAGTGTTGGCCTAAAAGGCAGCAAAAGGAACTGCCCCGCTCTACCTCCAAGCAATGGTAAGATTCCAATCCCCAGCCAGAGCACTTCGATCTACCACCTCTGAAACATGAAACTGGTGGTTGACTGTCCTGGTGGTCCTATCTCTGATGAGTGTTCTGTGTTCAATGACTGAGCACTGATGGAGAAGACATGGTCTGAGTGGGTTAATTTTTTTGTTTTTCAAAAAAAGAGATTTAGATGGAGAATGCTGCTGGTTTTAAAAGCAGTATTGCAGATTAAGAGACATTAAAAGGCTGTTTTTGTAGACCCCATACATAGATAGTAACTCTCTTATAGTGCCCTCTTCTGGTTTCTGAAAGCAAAGATGTCTGCTTGATTTAATGGATGAACCAAATGCATTTTATGCGAAAGTGTTCAACAAATCATGTTCAATAAACCCACAACCTCAACTACAATAATCTTGTGTCTGCGTAAAACTTCACTACCTACCTACCTACCTATCTACCTACCTGTGTATGATGGCAAAGATATTGGAAAGAAAATGCTATAGGTAAAGCTAAGGAAATGATTGCCATTACAGAGGGACCGATGCATTTCTGCTTGGTGGTTTAGGGGCCCAGTGGCAGACTAGTGCTGAAACCTTGTTCCAACACAAAACCTCATCTTCAAGCACTATTTACAAAACCTCTGACTCCTCTTGCAAAATGAAACTTTCGCTTTAAAACAGTTTTACCTGTGCTCAAAATCAAACAGTGCTCTCAAATCATTAAAAAAGTGATCAAAATGATATACACTATCAAGCAGTCAGTAAACAATACACCAAAAAATATAAAACACATTGTTCAATACATATAGATCTCAGGGAGAATTTTTAATCTCAAAACAAATTTTATATTTTTCCGTCATTGTCTTTTGATGAACGAAAACATGTTCTATCATAGTAGCTCAAAATTGATCCGAAATTATTATTCTGCTTTGCTCTTTGGCTTTTTTTTTCTTCTTCCTCTTCCTCTTTCTTGCCCTCCTCCTCTTCCTCATCATCGCTCACCTCGCATACGCACTCGTCAAAATTGTTTCTTCTATCCATTCTCAGACTTTCTCCTTCCCACCTTCAACAACCTGTTTGCTCTCTGAACTGGTTTATATTGGTTGTGTCACATCATTTGAAACAAGTGAAATACATTTTGAGTGGTTGTGTTTAATAAATTACATGTGTTATCTATTTGTATGTGATTGTTGCCATTTTTGTTTACCAGTATGGATGACATGTGCATTAGAGTGCAGAATGTGTTTTGAGAATGAGAATGTCTTTAGATTTTTGAGTGAGATCGACAAATAGTGTTTTATGATATGAAATGGTTTAAGGTATTGACAACAGACAGCACAATTAGCTAAATGAGTTCAGGCAACTGAGAACTTTGTTCAGGCAATGGGTTTTAGTGTTTTAGCAATTGAGAAAAACTGTAATTAGACCTGATCACAACTTGCAAAGGCAATTCTTTTACAAGACAAGATAGTTTCCAATTTTATTTTATATTACTAAAAGGTAAACTACATTATACTCAGGTATAGTATGATTTGTGATAATAAATGAAAACAAATGTTACCTGCAACAACAGTGTCCAACCCATTTGTTATGAATGAAAATGCTATTAGGTATAAATGGGGTGTGTTTTGCTTTCTAATACTAATTGTTGAATATTGTTATTTTTACAATGGGTCTCAATCAGACATATTAAAATTTACATGACATATAGTACAGAATACTACTGCACATTTCACACAGAATAGCTATAGCACACAAACATTTTTCTTTCTTGTGCAACCAGTATAATGCTTATATATTAATGACAATCGATTAATGCAACCATTGCACCATCAATGTCAACAAAAGTGAAGATTATTAAAAACAATACAATTACTCTGTATGCAAAAATAAACCCTAGTAACGTAATGAAATTCCTTGTCTTACATGCATTAATTCACCTGTTGCTCCACACACACAGCAGATGTACTAGCATGGCTACTATGACATTGACTACCGGTCTTCCCGTGTCTGCCCTAGTACGCTCTCCCCTGTTGTACTCTCTTACAGGGGGGTGGCAACTTACGACCTGTGTCTCATTTTTCACGCATCTGTAGAAAGTCTTCGGCGTTTCTGATCGCAGGTACAGTCCGTCATCTTTGCGGGTGCAGAATGTATCATTGGGATGCACAACGGTGATGTTCTGAGGGCAAGTGCCACCCAGGCCTGCTGCGTTGGACGCGGTGCTAAGGGTGGTCATTGGGGGGTGGTTTGTTGTGACTTGGCTGACTCCAGTAGAACTTGGGGGAGGTCTTGTGGAAGCGAGTATAGCTGGAATGGTTTGTGGTAATGTCCAGTCTATGTAATTACAAGTACAATTAGGTCATTTAGCAGACACTTTAATCCAAAAGGATTTACAGTGGATACAATTATTTTACAATCAAACCCACAAACGTTCATTTATAATGTAGCCTATATTGTAGTGCCTCAGCCTCCCCCTTTTGTTGTAGACATGCATCCCCCTCCCTTATCTGTGTGTTTGTGGTTTCCCGCCTTTACCCTGTGTGTCGCTGACCTGTCAATAAGTGGAGGGATTCATCTGATTGGGAGGAGGTTTCGGGCGGGAGAATTTAGGATTTAGATAGATGATTAGTCTGGGGAGGAGGGAACAAAGGGGCCATTTTCTGCTAGGAGGGGGAGGGAAAGCGGGGAATAAGGAGAGATGAGAAGAGCGATAGTGGAGCGACACTGTGTTTAGTGAGTCATTAGTTTATTGTTTAATTTCGGAAGCTAGGGCCCCTCCTACTGCCCAACTTTAGCCTGTAAAATGATAGGGCAATAATGTTTTTGAATGTTCAATTACATCTCCTGACTCTCCTTGGATTAATCACGGCGTTGCAATATATAAAATAGACGAACGTTCTATACAGTATATACATACAGTAGGCTATATATACACAGGGAGGTCCAAAAAAACACATTGAAAATCTCTATAAATATTTTCGCATAAACCCGGAAATAATCAGAAAGTTTGAGGATTCATAAACATTTAAAAACACAACACAAGAACTACTTGAAACGCCTCGTCAGTGATTGCGGCCACCTGCAATCAAGCCTTTAAAAGTGAAGGTGTATCCAAGATGGCTCTCTTCCTCCTGATCTCCCTCCTGGAAGACGGGTGCCTTTCAGGAGCTCATTTTCTTTTGGTTGTTTTTTGAGTATGCTGAGTTTGAGATAATTGTAAATTGAGATATCTTTAATAAATCTTTTTGCTTATTTAAACTGTTTTCTGTGTGGAGCTCCCTCTTTGTTATGCTCTTCAGCGAATAGGGGCAGGATAGTCTAGTGGTCTAGGTGTTGGACTCCCAGCCAGAAGCCCCAGAGTTGGCCTACCTGTAAGCATCCTTGAGCAAGATGCCTAACCCCTAGCTGTTCCATCTAATAGAAGCATGTAATTATAAGTCGCTTTGGATAAAAGCATCTGCAAAATGACCTAATTGTAATTGTAAGTATCTTGACTATTGGTTTCAGACTTTTGGACCCCACTGTTTGTGTGCGTGTGCGTGTGCGTGTGTGTGTGTGTTTATATATATAAAATACATAATACAATTTGATCCCCAAGAAGTTGATACCACTTACCTATGCTGAGCTGAGTATTTAGATGTGATATCAGTGGGTATCTGCCCTGCCCACAGAACTGACCAGAAAAGTCATCCATATCTAATGTCCACACAGCAGCGCCCCCTAGCCCCCAGTTCTTAAGGTAGCCCACCTACAATAGGAATAAAGACAGGGAAATAAACAAGTTTGAAGTACAACCGACAATCCCGCTTTTGTTAAAATGTTCTAAGTAATGAGACATAAGGAATCTTTTTCACCTGTTACCTTGGCTTCATAGCTTTGGTGGTTGTCAAATCCGACCCACAAGTCCCCCTTGACAGCGTAGGGAACCTTCTGTTGATCTAGCCAGTACACAGACGACCCTTTGAGAAAAGAACAGATCTACAAAGAAATAACAAAATGCATTCATGTGATGAATGTCAGCGTTTGAAATTGTATTAAATGATACAATGACAATAATGTATGCTAGCTAAAAAATATCGCTACCTAATGACTCCAGCCACTATCTCTGAAAACCACTAGAGGTCAGCAAGTGACTGTATGGTTGATTCAGTCATTTAATTCCCTGGCCTCATCTTATCTGTGCACTTGGCTCCAGCATGCCATATTACAGAGTATAGCCTTAAAGATCCAGTGTGTAATAGGATCTAGTTACAGAAATGCAATATGAGATCCATAACTATGTTTTCAGTGGTGTATAAATACTTTATATAATAAACCATTATATTATATTATTATATTATAGCCATTTATATCTACATAACCGCGGGCACCCGCTCTATGGACGTCGCCATGTTGCGTCGCCATGTTTCTACAGTAGCCAAAGCGAAAAAACGGCTTTACAGAGCGCGTTTCGTCACTACCTTGAAAAAGAAGCAGAAGAAAAAGCAGCAGCAGAAGAAGAAGTTGTACTCTAACTACTATTTCTAGTCTATGCTACTAGGTAGTAGTAGAAGTCCTCTTCTTTATTATAAGTGGAAATTTTGACAAATGGAGGACCACAGATATTATTTAGCACAAGAGCCGATGGAGGGTGAATCTGCTTAGAAAAAGCGAAAGCATGATCGAGCCAGACGAATACTGGAGAGACGCAGTTTTTGAGGAATAAATGTTGTCAAAGCGACACCGAAGTTGCCTGTTTTCTGCTGGAAAGGTAAGGTATTCCAACTTTAGCAATGCAAATGAAAACTGTTGTTTGATAATGTTAGCATTAGCTAGAAGCTAGCCATAGACACAGAGAGAAGAGACTTTTCCCTTGTCAGTGGTGTAAAATATGTAGTTGGATACAGGGGCGTCAGCTGCACTGTTAAACACCAGATTCTTCGGGACGTGGCTATATGATAGTGTGTATGGCGGACCGTGACTGACTCTCGATACTGGGCCATCAATGATACTGCAAGCAAAACAAGTTGCCGTATGCGCTCAGAACCAGTGCGCAATGCACAACTTAACGGCACATATAGTAAAGCTAAAGCTACACACCTACTGTACGCGCGCGTAGTGCATAGGGCCTAGTAAATGCGAGGGTGAGGTCACATCACGTCTTCGCAGACCTGCGAGACAGGCTGCGTCATGAACATTATTGCATATTCATTCAGACAAGATTTGGTGTTGTTGTTGTTGTTGAACTGCACCTAAACTTTGTGTTGCATACATATAAAATTACATTCGGGGCTACATTCAAAACATTCAGAGCTGAAGCCCCGGAAAAATTACCTGGCGACGCCGATAGTTGGATTGTTTCATGTAACTTAATTCTTCTTTGCCCAACATTCGCAATAACATGTGATTTTACTGAATAATTAAGTAAATATAATTTGTTTAAATCTCTATATAAAGAAACCTTATTGCTTGAATTGTTGCAACGCTCACCACTAGATGTCACTAGAAATTACACACTGGACCTTTAATATTTATAATATACAAGTGCCAGAAATATTGTGTCTATGCCTCTGTCTTTGTGTATCATATGACCCTTTTTTATCCCCAAGCCTTCCCCTGGGTGACATTACCTCATAGTAGGACCAGAAGCCAACCTGCTGGGTGTAGGGTCCAGGTGTAGCCGGGCCACTGACTGGGGCTCCTGGACTATCCGCTGCAGTAGACAGGGCAAAAGAACGCCCGTAGACGGGGAATCCCATCAACAGCTTCTCTGCTGGGGCTCGTCTGTCAAGCCAGTACTGCATCACGTAATCCTGGCAGGGGACACGTAACATTAAATCTGGATGAATTAGCCTTTAATGACTTAGTTTGACTGTGGCTAGGGGCTACGTTACTACAGTTACAGTAATTATTTCTTTCTTTCATACTCTTTTGGGATAGTTTTCCTTCACATTTGCTCACAAACAAACAGAGAACAAAACACAATACAAAGGACAGTGAGGCTGTTTGTTAGGTCTCTAGGTGTAGTGCCCTGAAACTGAAACATCAAAAACATTGGATTTAAAACTCTGAACATGTGTGCCCCTGAGCAGTGGAAAAGTCCAACTTGTTCACTTAATAAGGTCATTTCAATTACAGGGACTAATAATTGAAATCACCTGGTTAAGTGAACAAGCAGAAGCAAAACCTGGCAGGACTTTTTCTCTCTGAAGTCGAACTTTTCCACCTCTGCCCCTGAGTGGCGAACACCCGTCTTCGAGACAGATTATCTTTTAGCTTTTAATTAAATCGAAGCTCATTCATACAGTAGCTGTACAGCCAGTTGTGAGTCCTCAAATTTCTTCTTCTCAACAACAGTTCAGCGGAAAACAACATGACAGTCAGCGCTTGAAGACCTGTAGTGACATTAAACGTTTTCTTACTACATTGCTGTTGTTTTTAGTGGTCAGGCGTCCGCTATATAGGGGACTGTGGTGGGCCGCGACGCCATCTTGACCTCTGTGGAGGTCAAAGGTTTTAACACTGATGAAGTCCAGGTACCTTGACACACACACACACACAAAGTGGTATCATTAGAACATCACCGACAGTTAGGTCAAGCCTATCAACATTCACTCCAGCGCCAGCCCACTGTCTTACTGTGACATCTCTGTGACCTCATATCCCTTATCGATGGCTTCTGTTTGTGCTGACACCGCTGCAGAGAGAAGCAGTCGTGAGCTTCCGCTGGCCTTACTTTCGGCTTCATAGGCCTCTGACAGCTCCTACAAGTATAAAGGAGAATGCGACTGAGGTTAAGGTAAATGATTAGTCTTAGTGATAGTGGGGTTAAATCAAACTCATGGCCAAAGGGCCCAAAGGCCTAATGGGAGAAGAATGTTTGGGGTATCCAGAGAAGTGATGCTGCAGTTCTACAGATGTAAGATAGAAAGTGTTCCCACCTTCTCTATATCTGTGTGGTATTGCAACTCCACAGCACAGCTGAGGAAGCAGCTGGACATAATTATTCCCTCCGCCTCAAAAACCATCAGCTGCAAGCTCACCCTCATCTGTGATATCTACGAGACCCGCATTCAATGCAACGGTCTAAAAATACTACAGGATAATACAACTCCCCCCTCAGGATAAAACTACTCAGGGCTATCAAAACAAAGACATCTCGTTTTCTCAGCAGCACCCACTGTAGGATCATACGAACACCGAATGGCTCCCTGATTCTGCATCATCACTTTATTAAAGCAAAGCACTAACTACTACTGTATTTCAAAGCACCTGACACTTTATTCCTTTTGCTCTGGACATTCCTCTTGGATTGTTAAAGGGGGTTATTGTATATGTTATATGTTATATGCCATGTGTTATGTGTTATGTGTTCTTTTTAGGTGTCTTGACTGTTTTTTTTTTTTTTCTGTCATGAGTAAACTGAGGAAACTTCCTTACAACTACGTTGTATGGCAATTAAAGTATTGATTCTTGAATCTTGAATGAAGGGAGGCATCTAAGTGTTGAGCCTGTGGTTGCCATATTGTCCACTGACACAAAGCAGGGTGGGCCTAGTCTCTCTCTCCAGTACTTAAGTTCCTTAAAAGTACACAACTCAATCGTGTTATAGCACCTCCAGAATGTAACATTGTCATTTGTTGGATTTCAACAAATGACAATGGAGTGCCCCCATAATACTAGTGTGAAATATCATGGTGCTGGAGGCTATAATATTGAGGAGTGAGCCTTTAAAGAGTACTGTGTTCTCTGTGTAAAAGGCTATCTAGTGTTGGAAATTATAAACTGCCTTTGCAGATTATGGAGATAAGCCCTACCGACCTGATTACAAACAGTCACCATAGGTCAATGTGCACCTTGCAGAGCAGGGTGAACCTCTGCTTGTCCTCTGGGGGACTTTGGGGCGAGCCAGCATGCTCCCAGTCCAGGTCAAGACCGTCAAAGCGATTAGTCCGCAGGTATTTGACTGTGGACTTGATGAAGATCAGACGGTTGGCTCCATTAGACATCATGCTGGAGAACCTACAATCACACAGGATGAAATAATAGCTTAGGGACCCAAAGATCCTCTCACAACTCAAAGAAATGAACTGAGGAAAACGATTTGTTGTTAAAGGTACACTTATTGATTGCATTATAGCTCCTCAAAACCCCAGATTTCTTCCTCATATCACTGTTTATGTTTTGAAACACAATACATGAAAGTGCTCATGGCTGTAGGGTTGTGAGTAGAGAAGGGTGTGTGTCTTGAGGTGCTGAGGGAGAGGAGTAGAGATGAGTGCAATCCACTAAGCACTCAGGTGTGGGACAATTTCAAACCAACGTTTTGGTAAAGCTGGTATCAACCAGAAGGGTATTTCGAGACACCAAATTGAGGAGTGTATCTTTAAGGAGTTATTAGCAGAGATTAGACTCACTTGTATGGACCATTGCCCTCCTCTCTCACTGACAGCAAAGTCTTCAGTCTGGGATTTCTGCTCATAGTTTGTGTGTTTACATACACAAAAGCAAGAAATAAAATTATTTAGTTTAGTTTCTATCTAACTTTTAACTGTAGCCTTGTATCACGTATTCAGGAATTTCATGAACTTGTGAGAAAACTGAAAATTGCTGTACACAAATCACCAAGTAATATAATAAAAGGCAAAAATGAAAGCTACAAGGTTTTTACCAGTCAGCTGTAATATTCTGTGTGTGGTTTTATGGAGGTTTTATGCTTTTAAAAATGTGAGCATCGAAAAACCTACCTCTGTTTTAGCTCAATGAATGATTTGTAAAGAGTTTCCTCATTCCAGTTATATTCAGTGATCTCATTAGCATAATTGATGATGCTGAACGAATAGATCAGGTGTGTGCACAGGTAAGGGTCCACATTCTCTGGCAGGAATTTCCCCCTGTCGGTTCTGTACTGCGACCAGTTGGTGAAATAACACACCAGTTTGGTCGTGTTTGCTAGAGAGTGAAAACCACATTGCCTTTTCATTTTGGAAGAACACATAGAAAATACCTCCAATTGTTGTTCTATACAATCAATATATGAAAAAACTGTCACTCACCAATCTGAATGAATAGTTGCAGACTCACTGTAGGAGACACAATTCAGTGTA
The DNA here is from genome assembly GCA_027575585.1 of Percopsis omiscomaycus. Classification (NCBI taxonomy): domain Eukaryota; kingdom Metazoa; phylum Chordata; class Actinopteri; order Percopsiformes; family Percopsidae; genus Percopsis; species Percopsis omiscomaycus. Next base: position 9,946 of record JAODLI010002362.1, read on the forward strand.
ATTGAATGCAGTAAAATTGCATAAATAAACATTACATTAAAGCTATTTAAATGGTGAACAAAGTATCCATACATGCTTATAAAAAAAACAAAAACAACAACACACACCAATCACACAAGCTATTCCTGTATTCATCACAGCGGCCGTTGTTAAGGTCTTATTTTGACTCCTTCAGATGCAGACATTGTCTTTCTGATATGCTGCTCCCATGGGGACGATGACCCAGAATGGGAGAAAAATAACGTGTATGTAATAATGTCACGTCATTCTGGTGGTGGCTCTCAAGTTACAGAGTCAGTACAGTACGCAAATAATCTTGTACTGTATGCAATGCCCAAATTCAGACCTGTTCTGACACATCTATCTACAGTATTGGCATGTGTGAAATAAATTAGAGTATATTCACTTCTGTTGGCCAATGTGTGTCAGATGTGAAGGTTACATAAGGAAAAACAAAACAATATATTTAAAGGTTTATTTATTTTATATTTATTATACTGTATGCTAGTGAAATTTCTGGCAATTGAAAAAAAAATGTACAGCATCTCCAAAACATTTTCGATCATGTCACATGATATAATATATATATATATATATATATATACAAACATACAGTATATATATATATATATAAT